>MU843614.1:17662-57883 GCA_030867255.1 Colletotrichum somersetense
TAAAAAGAGCCCTTCTTATAGAGCCTGTTTCCTATAGCTATAAATAGAGCCCTTCTTATAGAGCCTGTTTCCTACAGCTATAAAAAAAGCCCCTCTTATAGGGCCTGTTTCCTATAGCTATAAATAATAGATAGGCTGTAATATATACCTTTATAAATTTAAATAAGACTAACTATAATTTAAGATACCTACTACCTAGCTATTTTCTTATAATATAGTTATAAGGATTTATTATTACTACTAACTATTTCCTACTAACTCTATATCCTCTAAATACTAGGCTAAAGTACTTATCTACTTATATAATTCCTTATTATTTTTCTACTATTAAGAACACTAGATTAGCTTTTTATTTATTATTAAGATAAGGTTAGAATTTAGCCTTAACTTAGTTAACTTACCTCCTATATAGACCTAGCTAGTATTAACTTATTCCTACTTTTAGGTAGGTAACCTTACTTTTTACTACTTATACTTTAGCTCCTACTAGGGGTATAGGTTTAGCTAGTTAAGTGGTTTTCTCTAGGTAAAGCTAGCTGTAATAGGACAGGCTGTACTATATTCTTTAGCCTACTATAAAAGGATATTATAATCTTTAGATTAAGGATCTAGTAGTATAAATTAAAAAAACACGTCTCTTAAAGACGCTACTAAAGGTATACCTTTTACTTACTAAATATTATTAAATTAAGTATTTTTATAAAGATCTTATAGTAGTATAAAATATTAAGCTTAATTAAAACAGTATAATCTAGACTATATTCTCTAATAGAGGCTAAAAATAGTTTTTTACTAAAAGGTATTACCTTTTTTACTAGCTAGTATTACTTTCTAATTAGTATTAGACACTTTAAGGAAAGTATTATCTAAAGTTTACTAAAAAGCTTAAAGTAAATACCTATATACTTCTAGCTTCTAAAGACTTTATCCTTAATATAAACCTACCTAAAGCGTAACTCTTAGTTATTAATTATATCTTATATAATATTAATAAGTTAATATAAGTAATTAAGACTATTTAGAAGATAGCCCTTAATATTATTATTACTTAACTTTATACTAGATATAATATAAATACTAAAGTTTTAATATTTTTAGATAAAGTAGTAAGCCTACTGTACTTTTAGAGGTAGGTATATTATATAGAGATACTAGAGGATAAAGTATTAGTTAATAAACTTTTTATAAAGCTTAGTCTAGGCTTTCTTAAAGGTATACTTAGTCTTAATAAAAATAACTAGCTTCTATATTATAAGGACCTTATAATATATATAAGGGGGTAGCTTATCTACTAGTATAGTAATATAGGCCTAGTCCTTATTACTAAGCTAGGCTGTTACTTATATTAGTAGCTAATAGGCCTTATTATTAGACCTATTACTGTTACTACTATAGGTATAGTCTTTAAGCTACTTCTATTTAGCCTTAAGTATAATATTTAAGTTAATATAGTAGATATAGAGTTATTACTAGACGTCTAAAAACTGCTTATTTAATATAGCTTTTATCTATTTATTATAGTCTGTAATAATAATAGTAGGGTAACAGACTAAGTGTTAGTTTATAAGTTAGTAGATACTTATTAAAAAAAACTAGAAACCCTTTAGCCTTTTATTATTAATAAGGCTAAATATAGCGTTATAAATAGATCTAAAGTAGGTCTATCTAGTGGCCTAAAAGAATAAGAGTTTAAAGCAATTAGTGTTATAGGTGTTATTAAAACTAATCACTTTAGGGAATTACTTCTATATTTAGAGACAGTAGGAAAAGGTCTAGATAAGGCTAATAAGGCGGTCTGGCTTATTATCTGCCTACTTTACTATATATAGGATATCTTACTTATTAAACAGCTTAATTAAAGCTATAGTTAGTAAATACTTATCTAACTTCTTTTAGTTTATATAAGCTCTAGCGTTATAGATATCTTGTTAGGTAAATAAAGAATCTAGAAACTACTTTTAAATAATAGCGTATATATTATATACCTAAATACTAACTTATCGGCTTATTATATTAATAGCGTCTATTATAGACTAGGTAACCCTATAATAAGAAAGATATATAGATACTTTAAGGCTAAGACTATAGTTATACTGACTATATTAAGAGTCTAGATAATAACGTAATAGCTATTTCCTTTTTTTAAAAGCTTCTATAATTACCTACTATTTACAGCTACTCTTTTAAGACTTACGCTATTAAATACTAACACCCTCTATAGGCCTAGGCTTACTAAACTGATTATATTAAATAGTATATTATATAATCTAGCTATAAGCCTAATATCTATACTGCTTTATAATACTAAATCTATTAGCCTTTATAAAGGTATTAACTTAATTAAAGAGGGTATTAAAGGTTTATTCTAGATTACTAGGTATTAGTAGGTTTAGGATATTAAATATAAGAGGAGAAAAGGATTAGTTACTTAAGGTATAGTAGGAGGCTATAGTTTAGAAAAACGCTTTACTTTAAAGGGAAAATTATTATTAAGATAGTAAATAGGGTGGTAGATTAGCTTAAGGACCCTATTATTTTTACTATTAATAGATATACTTTTATTATTAGAGGAGTACTATTATTAGCTATTAATTAGTCCTAATAACCTATTAATTAGTCTTTATAACCTATTAAATAAGGTTAAAAGCACTATTAAACTGCTATATAGTAAGATAAAGAGGTTACTAGGACTATTTATTAGGGGGTAAAAGGCTATACTCTAGAGAAAGTTATAAGAGAATAGTCTGTTAAGTTTTTATTATCCCTTTTAGAAAATAGTAAGTAAGGTAGAGTGTTAGCTTTATACTAAAGTAATATAGTTTATAGTATAAAAAAGGTTATATATCTTATAGTAAGCTTAATAGGAGCTTAGCTATAAGGTCGCGCTGCCCTTTAGGATCACTAGCTTTATAGAACTAGCTGACGCTAGGACGGCTGCTTTTAGAGAAAGGAGATAACAGGGGGTAGCCAGATAATAGTAGTAGGTTATAATTCCTTACAGGTTATTCTCTTAAGATATAACCTATAGTAAGAGGGTAAGTAGGTTAAGTTTTATACTATAGAACACGTTATAAAGCTATTATAAGTAAATAGTATAGATAAAACTAAAGATAAATAAATTAACCTTATTATAAGAAGAGATAAAAAAAAGGAGAGCTACCTTCTGTAGGTCTAGCAGAATTTATCTATACTAACAAATTTTTTTTTAACTAATTAGAGAGTGTAAATCTTATGCCTATATAAGGCTTATGCCTGTATATTAATTCCTTATGCCTATATATTAATTGCCTTATAATAGTATTAGATAGGTATCTATAATAATAGCCTTACTAAGTGTTTATAAATCTACTATTATTCTTACTTTTAGTTTACTATTTACTATTCTTTAAAATATAATACTAAAGCTCTAAACGGTATTAGCCTAGTGGCCTATACTATTTAGCCTTTAGTATATATATTATCTAATATTTTATTAAGGAATTCTTAGTTCTTAATACTATATAGGTATAGTTATTAACTAAGCTTATACTTATAGTAGTTTTTAATAAAAAGAATTATTATTTTATCTTTAGGTTTTACTTATATATATCCTATAGTAGGTTTCTATAAAGTTAGAAAGTTACTAATTATTTTACTTATTTATAAAATAAATTCTAGGCTTTTATTATATATAGTAACTCCTTTAGAGGTTACTACTAAAATATAAGATTTATCTTACTTAATATTAAGTTTTTAATCTATAGTTAGGCGTTTTTAAAAGATATTATTATCTTTTAGTATAGTTTTATAGTTTATATTTTTTAAGTTAGGATTATTTAATAGAATTAGTATCTAGCCTACTAGATTTACTAAGTAAGTTATATTATATTATAAGTAGGTAAAAGTTCCTATATGTTAATTTTACTATAACTTTATTAGTATATTTTTATTATTTACTATAAGTATTAATAGTAAGTAACCTATTAGAGAATCTATTTACTACTTTTACTTAGGCCTAAATAAAAGCTAATCGGTTTTAAACCTTTTATATACTTAATAAGTACTATTATTTTAGTTAATAGCAGGATAATAATATTTTTTATATAAGTTACCTTATAAGAAATAAGGCTATATTTAGTAAAGATTATAATAAGAATTTCTAACCTATTATAGAAGCCGATTTAGATAATACCTTATAAGTTAAGAATATCTACCTGGTTTAATATATTAAACTCTTAGCTAATTAATATTCCTACCGGTAAAGTCTCTACTACCTAGCCTTATATATAAAGTATAGCCTTATACGTTTAACTATTAATTTTACTTTATACTTTTAGCTAGAATTTAGCCTACCCTAACGTTAGTAAATTACTTATTCCTTAAAGTTACCTCTAGACTATAGGGTTAAACTTATAAATAGGTATTTTTTTAAGAATTCTTTAAGAGATAATATATCCTAATAACCTACTGTCTATATAGATCTAGGTTTTTTATTTACCTCTTATATCTACTTATATTCTAGTATATAAATAATTATATACTACTTAGTGTATATTAGTTTCTACCTATAGTAGGCTTTATAAGTAAGTAGGATTTAGTTAATAATTAGTAGATTTTTTATATATAAAAGTATACTTTATTTAAAGGTATTATTTCTTTTCTATAGTTATTCTATAATATTTATATATTAAAAAAAGATAATACTTATCTTTATATTTTAGTATAGCCTAAAGTTCTTTAGGTAAGTTTATATTTAAAATAAAGTTAATATATTTATTTAACTTAGTAGAATCCTTAGAGTTATCTTTTATACTAGGTTCTAGTAAATTATTAGGTAATTTAGAGGCTAAATATAATTTAAGTATAAAATATCTTTTATCTATTTATTCTTTTTAGATAGCTAGATTTATAGTTTTATTATTATTTAGGACTTTAATATTAATATAGTCTTTTTTATAGTTTATACTGTCCTTAAGGATATAGTAGTAAATTAGCTATAATAACTTAGGGTCTTAAGTTAACTTAGTATTTCTATTACTAGCTTTCTAGTATAGTATATAGGGTAATTATCTTTATAGTTCTTTTTATTCTTCTAGCTTTTATAGCTAATTAGCTAGATTATATAATTCTAGACACTATAGATTTTAGGTACTATATAATAACTTTTTTCTTTTCTACGCTGGTTTTTTATTATAGATTAGCTTTACTATTATTAGCTTTACTATTATTAGCTTTTTCTTAATAGATTTCTCTATTAAAAGCTTTTTCTAGGCTTTTTACTTAATATTTTATTACTATTCTTTTTAGCTAGATATTAAGTATTAAAGCTATTAAGTTTAGTATATTTTACTATTTAGCCTAGGTATTTTAGTAATAAGATTAAAATCTATTTTATTATAAACTAAAGCTAAATAACAGCTTTTAGATTCTCTTACTACTTATACTAGTTATTTAACTTAAGCTATAAAATAGTAAATATCTATATAGTTTCTTATATCCTTTAGGGTGTATTTTAGCCTATAGAGTTTTATTTTAGCTACTTTATATAAAATCTTAAATCTTCTAATACCTAAAGGTTAAGGCCTTTATAAGGGTCTATAAGCTCTTAATAATCTTTATTATCTAGGTCTCTAAAGTACTATTTATTAGCTATTCCTTTAAGGTAAAAGTAAAGGCTTTTAGTAACTACTAGTTAATAACCGGTTAATATTTATATATAGCGTTTAGCTAAGTCTAGAAACTAGTAACTATCTATCTATATAGTCTTAGTTTTAACTAAATAACTATTATTATTATCTATAAAGGATAATAAGAGATTAAACTATCTAATTTCTTTTAGTTAAAATCTAAATAAACTAGACCTATAACTAAAGGGAGTTTTACTTAGTTTTTCTTTAAGAGGGTTATTAGCTAAGGAATCACTAGAGTTATCTAGAGGAAGATCTAGCTTTTATTCTTATAGGTTAAAAGACAGCTAACGTCTGCCTCTTCCTCCTTAACCTCTATTACTACCTTTTTTATAATAAGGTATTCTTTAGCTTAAATACTAGAAATATTAGTCTTTTTATATTTTTTTTAATTATTTCTAAATAGACTTAAGCTTAGTAGTAAAAATTAATACTATAGGATCTTATATTTTTTAATTTTAAGCTTAAGATTTACTTTTATCTTTATATAAAAAAGCTTTTAGGTAAATTTTTACTTTTTTAATTTTTTTTTCTTAATAGTTTATTTTATAGAGAGTTTTAAACTACTGTCTTAAGCTATAGGGATTTAATATTAAAATACTTTAGTATTTTATTTATATTATAGGATTTAAGTCCTTTAGGGTCTTTTTAGCTTTTACTTTTTAAAGTAGATAGTAGTTCTTTTTCCTTTTTAAAGATAAAAAAATAAATATATTAACTAAAGTCTAGTTATTTTTAGTCTTTTTACTATAATTATTTTATTTTATTATAAATTTTTATCTAAATAAATTTAATAAATATTTTATCTTTTTTTACCTAGAAATTAATAGCTTTTTTATAGCGTTTTAAATTCTTTAGCTAGGTTTTTAAGTACTTTTATAATTTTACTAGAAATAAATAGCCACTTTATAGCTATTAATAAGTTATTAGTAGAAAGGCTTATTTAGCTAGAGTAAGTAATTTATCTAAAGATTCTTAATATTATAGGTAAACAGTAGTAAGCTAGGCTATATAAAATAAATCTAATAGAAGGGACTAAGGTTACCTTAATAATAATTAAAAAGTAGATATAGATAATTATATTAATAATAATAAATAATACCTTTAGCTTATATAGGTTTTACTAGGTAAGACTAAAGTAATAGAGAAAAAAACTAAATATTAATTCTATTTTATTTTATTTACTAGGTTTAGTATAAAAAGTAGATAAAGATTTTCTTTTACTATAGTCTTTTAGTATTAAAAAAAAACTAAAGTTATACTCTTACGTTTTACTTTATTTCTTTTTATCTTAAGGAGTTATTAATAAAGACAGCTTTTTTAAATAGTAATAATTATTATACTACTATTTATTATACTTTAGTATAAGTATATTAGTTATATATTTAATACTTTCTTTTTTTCTAATAGGCAGAGGATCTACTTATAAATAGTAGAGGATTTTAGGCTAAACGGCTAAATAATTCTCTAGGGATTCCTATAGAATTAATAGTAAACAGGTGGAGAATTCTCTACTAATATCCCTATAATTTCTAGACGGCTAACTGACAATTTGCCGGTCTGTTAGTCTGTATGTAATCTAGTAAATTCCCTAGGAAATAGATATTCTATAGTGTAATAAAGTAAGGTATATTATAATTAGCTATAGTAACTATATATAAGTGTTTTAAAATAAAGAGAAAAAAGGAAAAATCTACTAATTTAAGCTAACTGGTAGTCTAATTAGGTCTATACTATTGTTACACTTTAGTATAGGTATATTAGTTATAAATTTAATGCCCCTTCTTTTCCTAATAGGCAGGGGATCTACCTATAAATAGTAGAGGATTCTAGGCTAAACGGCTAAATAATTCTCTAAGGATTTCTATAGAATTTACAGTAAACAGGTAGAGAATTCTCTACTAATATCCCTATAATTTCTAGACGGCTAACTGACAATTTGCCGGTCTGTTAGTCTGTATGTAATCTGGTAGATTCCCTAGGAAATAGATATTCTATAGTGTAATAAAGATAGATAATATAAATATCTGATACCTTTAGTTAAAGTATTTAGGACTAAATACGCTTTAGTTTCTAGTTTTAAACGTAAGATAAGTTAAGATATAAGCACTTTTATATTTAGAATATAAACACTATATAATAACCTACACCTTATAAGTTATATCTAGATAAATATTAAAAGTAAAGTTAATATAACCTTACTACTATATCTTATAAGACCTTTTTTACTATCTAGTAAGCTTTAATAGGGCGTATTAGATACTAGTTATTAAGGATAAATATTTAGGTTATTTATTTATTTTCCTCTAAGTGTAAAAGACTTTATTTAAAGTTTTTAAATTGCTTTACCTATTTAAAAGATAGATATAAAGGTAAAAAAGGCTAGCAATTTATAAGATTAAATAAGACGTTAAGCGTACTATAATCGGAATTTAATACTTTACTGCTTATAAACTTTAGACCTAGAAACTAAGGATTAATATAAAGCTTTTTCTACCTTATACTAAAAAACTAATAAAAGGAAGTAAGTAAGCAGGCTAAAAACTTATTACCTAAATGATTAAAATAATAAGTATAGCTAACCTACTAACTGATTTATAGTCTAAAGCCGTTATAGTAGTAGCCTATATAATTAGTATTAGCTTATAATAGTATAATAATTTAAAATCTCTAGTTAAAGTAAAAGAAGCTTAATACTATTAATATTTTAAATAGTATATATCTTTTTAAATATTAAGTTTAATAAAGGATTTATAACTATATTAAGGTCAGCTTTATATATATAGGTATTATATTTATCCTCTTAAAAGAAAAAGAAAGAAAGAGACTAAGAAAAAACATTTTAAAGTAGTTTTCTAAAGGTATATTAGGTACCTAATAGGTTATATACTAAATATATATCACCTATATAGGATTTAGGTTTTATCCTTTATTAGGTATTTATTATTAAGAATATAATATTTAATAAGATAAAATTCTACTTATTAGCTAATTTCTAGTTAATAATTAAAAGATAAATTATAAAAGAGATTATTAAGCTTAAGATGCTAATAATAAGTATAAATATAGTCTTTAAAGCCTAAAGTATATAAAACCTAATAGATCTCTTAATAAAAGACCTTTTAAAAGTAATAACTAGTCTAGAAATAATAAAACTTGCTGGTCTTATTACTAGAACTAATATATAAAGTAAGCTTCTTAAGGGACTACTTTTAATACTAGAATCTATACCTAGGCTAAAGGTATGTCTAGAAACCGGTCCTTTACCTAAAGAAACAGTAGAAAAGTAACTTCTATAGGAGTTATAATGAAAAGATAATACTATAAATACTACTATAGATATAGATAGTAATTTTAGCTAATCTCTAATAAGGGAAAAAGTTAAAAATATTATTTATATATAGACTAGTAATTCTAATAAGGATAATAGAATTATTAGTTAAGTAACCCTATTAGACTTTACTATTAAAGTAGATAAGCTATTACGCTTTAATAATAAAAAACTATAGAATACTTATCTTAAGTAGGTTTAGCTTAGGGGGTAGAAGGCTATACCTAACCAGTAAGAAGAAGTAAGAGAACTAGAGAATTACTACCTAATAATATAAAAATAACTAAAAATTATCTTAAGGGGTAAAAAAAAATTTATAAAACTTTTTTACCTATTTAAAATAGAATATAAAAGCCTAAAGATATAAAATCTTATATACATCTAACTTTACTTATAATATTTTACTTTAGGTAGATAAATTATAAACTATACCTTACTTTATAAATAAAAAATAAAATAACTTCTTTTTAATATATTTACCTAATTAGTAAAAAGCTAAAGATAAAGCAGACTAAAGATATTATATCCTTTATATAATAGTAATAAAAGCGATTTAAGGCGTAACTTATACCTAAAGGGCGTTTATATTAAGTGAAAAATACTTTATATTAAAACTTCTATCCTTATTAAAAACTTATAAAGATAAACTTAAGCTTTTAGAAAATATTTATATCTTTTTTAAAAAGGTAATTCTAAAAGAAATTAATAAACTAAGTAGAAAAAGGATTTAAAAGGTTATTAATATAATAAGAGTAAAAAACAAACTGCTTCTACTTAAATAGGTATTTATATATAAGCTAGATAAAGATAGATTTTTTAACTAGTATAACGTAAGAATCTATATAGAAGACAACCTTTAGAAGGAAAATCTACTTTAGTAAATATATACAGCTATACTTATAGTAAGCATTTTCTAGATAGTAATAGTAATTATAGCCTACTTTAACCTTAATATTTATTAATTAGATATATTTAATATATTTCTAAATATAGAAATAAACAGTAAGCCTGTTACTTACTAATTTCTAGACGGTTTTTAGATCTATAGGAAATATACTTAACTTATATATACTTTATATAGGCTTTATAATATACTACTACTATAGTATAAAAACTATTAGTAACGCTTAAATCGCTTTGACTAAAGGCTATAAATAAAGATCTATATCTTTTTATAGATATAAAGTAAAAAGTATTTATAACCTTTAATATAGATAATATATTAGTCTTTTACTATTATAATAATAAAGCAGCTAAAAAGGTAATTATTAATAGTCTTAAGAAAGTATATTAAATAAAAGATTAAGGTTAAGATAAATATTACTTTTAAATCTAAATTATTAGGGACTACTACTTAAAAAGCTATTTCTTATTTATAACTTATATATTAAAGATGGTTATAAAACAATTTAAGCTTATAGACAGTATTACTTTAGTAACTCTATTACTAACTATTACCTTTAAAGAAATAAGGGCTAAGTAATAAAAGAGATAATTAATAAGTTCTAAATAAAAATTAGCTTAATACTCTTTATAGTAATTATAATTTAACCTAATTTAGCTTTTATATACTTAGTCTTATCTTAATACTTAATAAACCCTTTAAAAATCTATATTAAAGTAGTAAACTAGGTAATTAGATATTTTAACTTTATATAATACCTTATAATAAGCTTTAGTAATATAGAGGGTAGAAATACTTTTATAAGTGTAACAGACGCCTTATTTAGAGATAATAAAGATTTATAAAAGTTATCCTAAAGGTATATCTTCTTACTTTTTAAAAATGTAATTTAATAGAAAGCTACTTACTAAGTAATAGTAACTATATTAATAACTAAGCTAAACTTTTAAGTCTAGAATAAACAGCTAAAAAGTTAATAGCTTTAAAATAGTTATTTTAAGACTTTACTTTTTTATTAAGAGACGTTTAGAAAATTTATTATAATAATAAATAGATAGTTAGACTAATCGTTTAGTAAGGTAAACGCTTAGTAATATACCTATATAATATTAATATTTAAAATATATAGCTAAAATAAGAATTTATAAATAGAAGTTTTAAAGTTATTAGTATCTAAATAAATAATATACTAACAGACAGACTAGTAAAAAACCTTTTATATACTAAATTTAAATACTTTAGATTACTAATTAACTTTTATAATATAACTAATCTTATTTAAAAGGTTAAAAACTAAATAAATAATAATAAGTAAATAAAATTTAAAAAGTAAAACTATTTAAAATTTTAATTCTTAGCTAGAATAACTTTTAGTAATACTAATAAAGAAAATACTTTTTTCCTAGCTAGGATTATATTAGTATATTAAAAATAAACCTATTATCTTAAAAACTATTTTCTAGGATTATTTATCTAGATCTAACTAATTCCCTCTTAAGATCCTAAACGCTAATCGCTTAAAAACTACTTCCTTAACTAAACACCTACCTCTAAGCTAATTCCTAGTTATTTATTTAAAATAAGCCTTTACAGCCGATTTATAAAGACTAAATAAGTTATTTAAGGTTACTACTGTATTTAGATCTACTTTACTAAGTAAAAATAATCTATAAATTATAAAATATATATAATTTAGAGTCTAAGCTGTAGCCGTATAGTCTTTACTAGCTAAAGCCGGTTAAGGTTAAGGCTATAGAATAGAAACCGGTATATAAGCTAGTATAAAGGCTAGAGCAGGATTATTATAGTAACTTAACTAAGGGAGCAGTTAATAAATAGGCCTACTAAATATAGTAATATTAGGATTAAACAGACTAGTGTTTTTAAAAGCCTTCTTTTAAAGTGTAGATATATTATTAAAGATAGTAATATACTTATAAATCTTTATTCTTTAGAAAGAAAATACTTAACTGTTTAGTTAGTAAATTCTAAAGTAAAGTTAGTTAAAAACTTATATTTTTTTTATAATTTTAAAATAAACTAAAGTAATAAAAGTGTTTACCTTCTTAAAAAGAGATTTTAAAATAAGATAATAGCTAGAATAGTTTTCTAAATAGCGTTTATAGCCTTTCTCTCTAGTAATATATTCTACTTAAGAACAACTATATATAACGCTTTATAGGCAGCTTACATAAGTTAGATTTATCTATAAACCTAGTTTAAAAATAAGCTTTTTATCTATATTTATTTTATATATTTTATATTTTTCTTTAAACTGTTATAATTTTTACTTATATAGCGCACTATAGTATAAGTATAAAGTAAAGAAAAAGGCTTACTTTTAGTAAAGTTAAAATTCTAATTTAAAATAAAAGTTAGCTTATATTTTCTAACAGTTTTAATTTAATAAATCTAAGCTAAAGTAGATTTAGCTTAGTATATTTTCTAAATATATTAAAAATTATCTTACTATTAAGGTTTTATTATATTATTAGTATATAAGGTAAGTTATATATTATTTAAGTTTAGTTTTAAAAGTTTTATATTAATATAAACTAAAAATACTTAAGAATTAACTTACTAGTATAATATTTTTAATAAATAAGTACTACCTAGTTAAAAAAAGCTTTTTTAGTATACTATTATTTTACTTTCTACCTCTCTACTTTTTTAAAAGAATCTTTTAGACTTTTAAGTAGAATCCCTTTATTTTTAGCCTAATCTAATAGGAAAACTCTACTATAATTAATATTAGCTAGATTAATAAACTTAAGAAGGTAATTATAAGGTATACTTATACTGTTTAGGGCTGTATTACTAGATATAGCTACTTAAGAAGTAGATCTCTATTTTAGGTCTATTTAAGTAATAATTAAAGACACTTAAGAAGATAGATTCTAAGCTGTATTTAGATTAATACTTTAACCTAGAGCTAACTAGTTAATAAGTAAGTTTTAGGCTAAAGCAGGATTTTTAAACGCGCTAGGTATATTAAAAATTAAGACGCTAGTTATACTTATTTTATTTAAGTCTAGTAGACTAATTAGATCTACTTTATTAGCTATTAAGATTTTAAAGAGATTTCTAACTATAGCTAGTATAAGCTTTCTAAAAGTATTTATTATAGGTAAGGAGCATAGGGTTAACCCTTTATAGTAAGAAGTGCTTAACTTAGGCTAAGAGTAACTGTAGTAGCTAGTCTCTAGATAAATATAGAGAAAAGCGCTTAGTAATAGCGTTAGTATAAGCACTATAGCCACCAGCCACTGTTACCTTAGCTATAGAGGCTATATAGGACCTCTTATAATACACCTCCCTAGTTATAAAGATATTTATAACTAGACTATATATAATTACTTTATATAGATAGTTAATAAAAGAAAAGCCTTTATAAAAGGCGTTTATATTTATAAATAAATAAAATAACTAGTAGCTATTTTAGTTTAATTAATAATAGTAGTTTTATTCTCTTAATAATTAATTTTATACTTATAATAGCGTTATTTATAGCCGTTATTATTATTATTTATAGGTATATTATTTTAAGGAAAAAGCTTTTTTTAAAAATTAAAAAGACGCCTTAGGCTGTTACCTAGTAGCAGCCACACTAGGTTAAAATATTCCTTTAGGCTGCCTACTTATTTTAATTTTTCTTTTTTTTTATTAAGCTTTATAAAAATCGTTTTTATAAGTCTTTAAATAAGTTTAACCTATATATAACTAATTTTATAACTAACACTTTATTATAAATAGTATATAAATATATATATATATATATATATATTTATTATACTGCCTTTTAAGAAAAAGGCTGCTGCTACCTATACTGCCGCTATATATACTGCTAACTATACTGCCTATACCGTTTAAGCTACCTTTAAGGAGGTAGATAAGCTTACTAGAGAGGAAGGTAATAGGGAAGCCTCTTATAGAGATAACCTTTACCCTTCCTCCTTAGCTTTAGGTAAAGCTCTATATAATCTTAAAGCTAAGCGTGTGGCCTAAGCTAAAGTAGCTATATAAGTAGCTATTAAGGTAAAGGCTGTATAGAAGGCTAAGATTACTACTGCTATTAAGGCTGCTATTACTACTGCCTTTAATAAGTTATTATAAACCTTTAAGTATTTTTAGATTTGTTGTAAAAGCGACGCCGCTAATTGCGTGCAGCAATTAACGCCTTATATATCCTATATCCTGCGACACACCCCCCTAGAGCTTAGCCCTTTAGCTGGGGTCTGGCCCTAAGAGCTAGCGTAGAGGTAAATCTATAGTCAGACCAGTTCACTTAGCAGGAATTAAACCTATAACCTATACGATCTATATATTAAAGGCTGGAAGGTATATAATAACTTATAGAGGCAAAGGGCTTATAACTGTTATAAAAGCGACGCCGCTAATTACGTGCAGTAATTAACGCCTTATATATCCTATATCCTGCGACACACACCCCTAGAGCTCAGCCCTTCAGCTGGGGTCTGGCCCTAAGAGCTAGCGTAGAGGTAAATCTATAGTCAGACCAGTTCACTTAGCAGGAATTAAACCTACGACCTATACGATCTATATATTAAAGGCTGGAAGGTATATAATAACTTATAGAGACAAAGGGCTTATAACTGTTATAAAAGCGACGCCGCTAATTAC
Organism: Colletotrichum somersetense; assembly: GCA_030867255.1. Classification (NCBI taxonomy): domain Eukaryota; kingdom Fungi; phylum Ascomycota; class Sordariomycetes; order Glomerellales; family Glomerellaceae; genus Colletotrichum; species Colletotrichum somersetense. Next base: position 32,205 of record MU843614.1, read on the forward strand.
GTGCAGTAATTAACGCCTTATATATCCTATATCCTGTAATAAGATTTATATTACTAACTTATTTATTTTAGCTAAAAAGAAAAAAAAGGTTAGTCTATAGACTATACCTCTGCCGGCAGCTAAGACCCTAGCTAAGCCTAAAAAGGCTGGTTTAGCTTTATCTACACTTATACCTAAAGGTAAAAGTAAAAGTAAAGCTAAAGCGGTAGATAAAGAGGTAGGTAAGAAGCTTAGGGCTCTAAATCCCCTCCTATATACTACTTACTTTTAGTTTATAATCTTAAGTAAAAGCACTAAAGCGTACTATATATACTCTACTTTTATAAAAGAGGCTATCTATATTAAGGGTAAGTGCTTTAAGTATACTGCTAATAGCTATATCTATAAGGAGGCACCTAAGTTAGCTATAGGATTTATCTTAAAGCTTTTAATTTTTCTTACTTAAGGTAAAAAGGCCTTTATTTTTATAAGTTTAGTCTTAATATATTAGTATATTAGATCTTAATTAACTATTATCTTTAGAAGCTAAGCTATACCTATAGTAATATCTATAAAGCTTTCTATAAGGCTAGTAAGAGAGGTAATAAGAAGGAAAAAGAAAAAGACTTTTAAGGTGTTATTCCTAAAGGTCTTTAACCTCTTTTAAACCTAAGCCTAGGTCCCTTTTAGCTAGAAGGTAATAGTAACACTTTAGTATACTTTACCTCTCTAGTTATAAAAGGCTATATAATCTTTAACTTTATTAAGTAGGAGATTATAGTCTTTTATTACTGCTAGTAATTAACTTTTACTATATACTGCCTTTAGGCGTTTTTATCTTTTTTTTTAAAAACCTTATAAGGTAAAGTCTTTTTAATAGCCTATAGGCTAGAGTTATAATTACCCTTTAGAGTAGAAATTAGTTTTATATACACTTAGATAGGCTAGGCTGTAGCCTTAAATTAAGTTTTTTTCTTTTACTATTTTAAAGCTTTTTTATAATTATTCTATATATATTAGTTAAGTTAAGATATACTCTAAAGTCTAAAAACTTCTCTTATAAGAGATTCTTTATTAGATTATCTATTAGTATATCTTTTATAGCTATATACTCTATTTCTAGGCGGCCAGTAGTGTATTTCTAGTAAAGCTATATATTCTAGATATTTATATAATAAAGGCAGGTTATAATCTTTTTATTAGTTATTATAACTAGTCTAATTATCTACTTATTATTATAAAAGATAGTATAAGGCTGTTTAGAGTTAAAGGCTAGCTTATAAAAAAGTCTTTATAGCGTTATAACTTTTTTTACTATTTCCTATAGGGAGAGAAGCTTTACTTTAGTTATAAAGGTTATTACTATTAGCTATCTTAAGGCCTTTTACTATATTAGTCTTTTAAAAAGTATTATAATAAAGCCTTATAATAATCTATATATTTCTTTATTATATATATAGAAAGTATTACTTATTATAATTATTACTAGTAGTTATAGTATCTTTTTACCCTTTAAGCTTTTAAAGCTTAGTGTAAAGTAGTAGGTTCTATAGAGGTATTAAATTATCTAATTAATTAACTAAAGGTGTTTAAGACTAAGATTTATAAGAGACCTTAAGAGCAGTATAACTATAAACGTTATATCTAGCTGTATAAAAATACTTATATAAAAGATAAAACTGACTTTCTTTTAAAAGGTTTTAATATCTATAGCTATAGCCTTACCTTTATATACTGTTAGTATAGTTATAAGCAGTAGTATAGCTATATAGACATTATCTATAAGGTTAAACTTTTTTACTATTATCTTAATATAGCTATTATATATAAAAAAGATCTTTCTTTTTATTTAGTCTTATAGTATATAGACGCCTAAGTAGTATTTTACTAGTCTTTAGTCTTTTAATTTATAAGCTGCCTTAATACTATTAACTATAGTAACTATATAGGCTGTATTATCTCTATAAAATATAATAAGAATATTATCTATATAGAATATAATAATAATCTAGCGCTTTAGATCCTAATATAGGTAAAGTTTTTTTATAGCTAGAGTAAGTCTAAGGCGTCTTAACGTATTAAAAAGCTTTTTATACTAAAGGTAAGATATATCTTATAGTCTATAAAGCGCTTTATATAGTTAAATATATTTCTTTTTAGTTTTAAATCTATCTAGAAGTATATAAGTAACTAGCTTATTATATAGATTAATATAAGCGTTTAGAAATATATTTATAACGTTATATTAGAATATTTCTAGGTTAAACTATACTATTAAGGTAATAGCTAGCTAAAACGTCTTTACTATAAGTATAGCTATATAAGTATTATATATTATAGCTACTTAGAGGTCTTTATAGATATAGATCCTTACTTTATAACAGTCTAGCCTATTATATTAGTCTAGTTTATATATAAATACCTACTTTAAAAGAAGCAGCTTTATATATACTAAAAGTCTATTAATAACCTTCTAGGTATTTTTCTCTATTAGCTTCTTTATTTCCTACTAGGCTGCTTTTATAAATAGGTTATATAGTATAGTCAGAAGGTTAAAAAGCTTTTTTTAGGTATTTAGGGCTTTTAAAAGGTTATTAGCTGTTATTACTACTGCTTTAGTAATCGCTTTATAGCTAACTTAGTTATATTATACTACTATATATAGTATTTTATAAAGTATACAGTATATAAGATTATCTTTTTAGTCTGCCTCTTAATTAGAGAGGTAGGTCTAAATAAAGTCTATATTAGAATACTGTTTAAGATTACTTTTATTATCTTTAGTATATCTAATAGAGCTATATAGGGTGGTAAAAAGCTGCCTAGGCTTTAGCTGGCGCTAACTTTACCTTATAGGCAGGCTATAGTCTCTTGCTTTCCCTCTCTACAGTCAGTCTGGCAGCACTAGGGTCTCTAATATTACCTCTAGTCTGTTTAGCCTATTTAAACTTAGGTCTAAGTGTTTAGTATTAGTCTTACTGTTAGATATAGTCTCTAGGTTAATAGTCTTTATAACTATAGAAGTCTTTATACTCTTAGTCTTTTTCCTAGCAGTATTTTCTCTTATAGCCTCTAGTATACTTTTAGGGTTAGGAGTTAGCTTAAGGGTTACTAGTCTTATACTTTTATAAGCTGTTTTAAATATTAAAATATTTTTTAATATAGGGACTAAAGACTAGGTTTTAACTAGTTATTAAGCTGTTTAATATATTTAAAAAGGTTAATTTTTTTAATATTAAAAGCTTTAAATAGCTTTAAAACTATACTTATTATACTTATAGGTTTTTAAATATCCTCTATAATAAAGCTGGCTATAGTGATAGGTAAGGCCTCTACTTTATTTTTTTTTAAATAGAATTTTAATTTATTAAAAGTAATATTATATATAATTATAACCTAGTTAATTATAAGGATCTAGATCTTATATAGGTTATAGGTGTTAGCTATATACCTAATAAAGTATCTAATATACCTATATAGAAACACTTTAAAGTGTTAACATTTTATCTCTCTCTTTTTATCCTTTAAGAGTAAGTAAGCTTTATAGCTATAGGTATAAATACCTCCCTAGTATAAGTACAGGTTATAAGTTATCCTATAGATATACTTAGGCACCTACTATCTAAAGTGCTGCTAGTACTATTCTTCTTTAACCTAGCTAGGTAATTTCTATACTATATCCTAGTATAAATAGATATTATAAATAAAGATACTAGTAAGAGTGTATTTATTTTATAGTCTTTTTAGTAGTCCTATTATAGCTTTTATTTTTATACCTTATAGTATAATCTTAAGTCTTATACGCTTTATACCTCCTATAGGTTTTTTTATATATACTAGTAGGAGCTTAAGGTTAATACTAGTGTCTATTATCTACTGTTTAAAGGCAGTTTTACTTTTTATACTAATAACTGCTTTTTTATTATCTATTTATATCTTATAGATTACTAGACTATATTAATATTATATTTAGATTTTAAAAGTATAAATAAACTTAAAGACTTTATTTACTATCTTATTCTTAAGGGAAAAACTAAAAAGTTTTATAAGGTACTTATCTTTAATAATAAGCAGCTAGGAATAGCTTTTAAATAAGGCTAAAAAGTTAAATAGGTTCTAGAAAATCTAATAGTATAGTTTTATTACTTAGTCTTCTAAAGGCGTCTTAAAAATAACCTTCTATATATATATTACAGTATAATGCTTATATTAGACCTTTAAAAGGCCTTTAATCTTTACCCCTTAAGCGCTATAGACTAAGTGCTAAAAGGCTTTAGGGCTAAAGTGGCCTGCTTAGAGGTACTAGAGGTCGGTATTATTATTCCTTATTACTAAAGCCTTCTAATAATTAGGCTTTTAATATAGTAATATATTAAACTAGGTTATTATTATAAAGCCTATAGAGCTTACTTATATTAGTAGGCAGATAGAAGAGTAAAAGGAAATAGGCTTATATTTAAGGAAAGTAAGATTTTTTTTTCTAACTAGTTAGGTAATTACTATACTGCTTAAGAGCTTACTATAGTGTAGTATAGCGTCTAGTCTGTAATACTAGATACTGCTTTTTATAAGGTAAGCCTTAGATATAATATTAATATAAAAGCCTTTAATAATAGTAACGTTTTTTAGCTTAAGATCTTTAGTATTATATTTTTTCTTTTTATAAAAGGTATTCTTAATAACTTTTATACTTATACCTAAAATATAAATATAAGTAGTACTAGCTTTAATAAATTCTTTTTTAGTATAAGGCTTATAAGATCTTTTAATAAGGAGTTTTTTATTATTTATAAGGTAGTAACTACTATAGCTATTATATATTATACTGTTTAATAACATATAGGGTTATCTAAAGGGTATAAAAAATATAGTAAAAAATCTAAAAGAGCTTATATCTTTCTTTACTTAACTATAGATAGTTACTATAATAACCTAACTAGGATACTTTACAGTAGGGTCTTATACTTATAAAAAGCTTTATTATCTATATCCTCTATAGCCTTACCTGTTTAAGCGGCTATAGTTAGTATTACTTATAAGCCAGCTAAGTTTCTAATACTTTCCCTAAAGGTAGTTAAAAGCTAAAGATATAACTTAATCCTTAATATATATAGCTTCTTTATTAGTAAGCTTTTTTATATAGATTAAGTTCCCTATAAGCACTTTCTAGACCTTACTATACTTATATAGATACTAATAGTACTTTATCTTATATAGATACTTTTTTTTAATTATATTTCTATTTTCTAGTTTATCTAAGTGGCTACTAAAGGTTATAAAGAGGCTAGGACCCTTACTATTACTTTTAAAAAATACGTCTTTCTAATAAAGCACTCTAAAGATCCTTTTATATTTATCTAGAGATAAGATTAGGCGGTTAAGACTTTTATCCCTAATTAGCTTATTTAGGTTTTAAGTGGCCTATATTAAAGTAAGCCTGGTTCTAATAGCTCTTAGGAAGCTTTTTACTATTAGGACTTCTTAGACCTTAGGTATATTATATATATAAGTATAGCTATAAGCCTAGTACTAGTCTATATACTAGGTTATTAAGGCTATATTACCTTAAAGCGCTTTTAAAAAGATATTATTATACTTTTTATAGACTGCTAAAGTTATTATAAAGGCAGAAGGTATTAGGTTTTACTATAAAATATATATAAGTGTTTAAATAGTTATATTATTTTTATAAAGCTGCTTTATTTATATATTAAAAAGCTTCTATAGGTTAACTATATAAAAAATAAATATTTTTATAAATTAATAACTAGCTAAGACTATTATTTTTATCTAGCTTTAACTAGTATAATCTCTAACTAGTTATTTATAGTTATCTTTAATATTATTAAACTTTATAGGATTAGGCTTTTTAGGCTTAGATCTTTTAGTCTATTCTGCTTAAAGTTACCTTTTAGTAGATAAAGTCTTATAATTATTATCTATAGTTAGGTTTTCCTTTTACTATTTTATAAATTACTTATAGTAAGCAGCCTTAAGCTTAACTATATATTTAGTAATAAGTTTAGAGGAGTCTAGTCTTTTAAGTAGGTATATATCGTCTTTAGAGACGTCCTTACTGTCTAGATTAATAAGCTTTTAGATATAGGCAGTTTTTATATATACTTAAAGGGCGATATATTATATAGGCTAGTCTGCTTATATATTAAGGCACTGCCTATTATTAGGTATACTAGGTTAGGCGACTATAGATATTATTAGTAGGTAGTTACTTTAGTTAAAGGTAAATAGTAAAGATATTTTTATACTCCTCTACTTAAGAAGGGGTCTTATATAGAGCTAGGCTTATAACTATTATAGGTAAGGAGTGTAGGGTTAACCTTTTATAGTAAGAAGTGCTTAACTTAGGCTAAAAGTAACTGTAGTAGCCGGTCTCTAGATAAATATAGAGAAGAGCGCTTAGTAATAGCGTTAGTATAAGCACTGCGGCCACCAGCCACTGTTGCCCCAGCCATAGAGGCTGTACAGGACCTCCTGTAACAGTATTATTATAAGATCTCTAATAGTTTACACTTAGGAATATATTAAATAAATAGAGATAAAGCTAGTAATAGTTATTTTAAGTAAGACTTTAAGTTTTATATAATATAATACCTTCTTTAGATAATAATTAGTTAAATTTCTAAATCTAAATATTAATAATTTTTTAGTTTATCTTACTAGCTATTTTCTACCTTAAAATAAAAAAATCAGTTAATATATACTTTAGAATTAGGGTATAAAAAGGAAAAAGGAATCTAACTTACTTATATAGCTATTAATAGGTTAAAAAAAATGTTTAAAAAAAAAAGTAGGAATATTTTATACTAGCTGTTATACTTTTCTTATAAATAAATAAAAAGTGTTATTAATAAAGTAGAATAACTATATTATAAGATTAAAAAATGCCTTTTAAAACCTCTTTTTATCTACTTTATTATATTATTTAGATAATAATACACTTTATTACCTAATAACTACCTTATTCTCTTTTATTTAAATCCTTTACCTATATATAGAAGCTAACTCTAAGAATATCTTAAAGCTGGGGGGGTGTATCGTGAAGCTGGAATAGCTTTATGTGGCTAGTGCCAGCAGCGTCCGCTACGGATATGGCACACCATCCGCACAGACCCTACTAGAAGGGTATTCCTACCACTTCTCCGGTTCGTATCTAGTTTCTTAATAGAACAACTACTTTTCTCTCTAATGACCAGACGCTGCGGTTCATCACAGCTAATTAACAGCTTTTGCAATACTCTAGGTTATATAGCCTACAGCGGCTTCCTTCCGCTAACAAGCACGGATGACCTCTCAAAGCAGAACGGCTTCTTGCCGTACTTCTTATCTAAGCCCTCTCTGATAGTCGGCCACAGCAGCCCACGATGCTTGGACCGCATTTCAGGCGTCCACAGGTCCTCAGGGACGCCACGGATATGACCGATACACAGCCGGCAAAAGTCCTCCCCGTCGGCGGCGCGGACCCAGCCTTCCTCGAGTGAGGCCTGCACCTCACTATAACCGGCGCAGCGGAAGAGGTGGGCGGCGAAGTCGGCGCGGTGGGTGGAGCCAGTGGCGTACCAGATGATGAACTCCTCCGACGTGCGGAACCACGGGAGCGAAGGGGCCGGAAGGGCGGAAAGGGCTTCGTAGATCTCGCCAACAGCGGCCTCGCGGGAGAGAAAAGTGCCGGCAACCACACCCCCAGGCTTGGCCACACGCTGGCATTCTAGTGGCTGTTAATACGAAATCTAGGGTATGGAGAGAGGGAGGGAGGGAGGGCGGGAGGGATGTGCCAATATCAACTCACCTAAAAAGGCAGACATAATCGGGTTCATTAGCTGGAAGGCAAGGCCGCAAACAACAATATCATAAGTATCAGAGGCCAGCTTGGTACGCTATAAACCAGTAAGCAAAGGATATATAGAATTAAGTCATGGATAGACACTAACCGTTGCATCGCCTACCATGGCTGTCGTGTTTGGCCACCCCTCTTTCTTAATACGCTTCTGCAGATACTCGACAACGCTGGGGTTAATATCGACGCAGGTAATTGTCACGTAGTCCTGCGAATCTGTGGCCTTGAGAAGCTCATGAATAATCTTGGTAACGCCGCCAGTGCCGCAGGCCAAGTCAAGGACGTTGATCTTCTTGCGAATTGGTAGATGCAGCCCGACGCGCCGGAGCATAGGTGGCACGCATACGGCGCTGATGCGCTCAACGCCCTGGAAGAAGTTCTCGGCGCTTAGCTCTGTGTCGGCAAAGAAGTTGGCCAAGGTGCTGGCGTTCTCTGGTGATGTATACTCCTTGGACTTTCCAGGGATCAGAAGATCCCGCGCTCCCTGAGTAGCCCCGTTCTTTCCTCCGTTGACGGTTTCGTTGCTGGGCATCTCCATGGTCTTTTCTACCGTTCTGGCTTGCTGACAGTTCTGGGGGATAGCTAAAGTTTTTAATGATCTTGAGTAGCATGGAAAAGAATATACAGGCTAACCTCCTTTGCCCGTAGGAGACGGGTTTAGCCACTGGCTTTATGTACTAAAGGAAAGACGATGCGTAGTTGTATATAGGTTCATCATCTCTCCATGCTGTCGGTGTTTACGTCTTGACCTCTCTTTAGACTTTTACCTATTAAGTACCTTTTCCTTTATACGGAAATCCCCAAGTGAGATACATGTCCGGATCACACAAAGATTCTTTGTTATAAATATGCATTCAACTTGCTGAAACCGCAAGTTGCATTAAACTTACAACCTCACCGAGAAGATGGAACGTATCCTCCTGTCCAGTAGTTCGCTATGGCCGGCCGCCTTCCCTAAATCTCATCGATCGGCTGCTCACACGTCGACAAACCCAGATTAGGGTTGGCCCAGCTCACTTCATCATCAACCGGATAGTTTGCATTTTGCATAAGTCAAAGTCGGATGCAGCAGCCAAGTTTTAGGTCGTCCCATGTAGGAAAACCTTTGTACTTTGTCATGGAGGTGCGGCGCGAACCACCCGCAATGCATTTCGGCCTGTGCACCACACCCCATTGATTAACCACCCCACCCCACATATACATAGGCCTCATATATGAACACCCATCACCACCCATTATCACCATTATCACCATCATCACCACTTATTTCCTTAGGCTTGCCGCCTACCTATATATAAATATCGGCCTTGCCACATAATTTAGATACACTGGATTTATCTAGACTATCTATTCTGCCGGCATCCAGATTTTACACCTAGATTATATTCTCTATAGTGGCAAGGTATTATTAGGCGATAGGGGGACCCTTTTCCTTTTATATAACGGCTAGTCTTCTAGTTAGGCCTATAATAAGCCTACTTACCTTTCTAGAAGGGCTAGTCTAAAGGTCTGCTTATTATACTTTTTTTTGTATTTTTCTAGATAAGTAGTAAATAGTATAAGTACCTAACTTAGCTTTAGCTAGCTAGGTTAACTAGTATAGTAGAAACACTTAGATATAGCGGTTCTAGGGTAGCTTAAAAATTAAAATAGAAGACAGTAATATATATAGAAATTAATCTTATATTTAAAAGGGTTTTTTACTAGTCATATCTCTTAGAGTAATAATACTAAGATACTTACTTTTTTCTATCTAAAGGAGGGAAATCTCTAGGTATTATATATCATTATAGGATATATATATATCTACAAGGCATAAAGCATAATTATAAAGGCTTTAAAATAAAAGTATTAGATATAAGGTATAATAAACACTAATACTATTAAAGAGTGATACCTTAAAGCGTTAAAACGTAAAGGGTAAAGTAACCTTATTTTTTAATTTAATTCTAGTTACTAATTTATATATTATAATAAAATATCTCTTTATAGATTATATATAATGAGCCGTATACTAAATAATAGCCAGGATTTTAAGCTTTCTAATAGTATAGGTTTCGCTTTATAGTTATAAGTAGTTATAACGTATATACATAGTGAGTGGCGCATCATAGTGAGTGGCGCACTTCCTTATTATACCTTAAAGGGTCCTTTTTTAACTATTTTTTAAAAATCTAAATCTTCTTTAAAACTAATACAGCTTTATATAGAGGTATAGATAAGAGTTAGAAAGTAAAAAGAAATATTATAGAAATTATTATCTAACCCTAACCTTATACTTTAACTCTATCCCTTATCGGTAGGAACGATAAGAGAAAGTCAGGGTTAGGGTTAAATAATAATTTCTATAGTATTATTTATTAGAATCTTACTCTTATCGTTATATAGTTAAGAGAACTAAACCTTTTTTAGCTATAAGTTTGTTTTTTAATAAATAGTTAAAAAAGGGGTGTTTTCTATACAATAAGGAATTACGCTACTCACTATGATGCGCCACTTACTATACATATACGTTAGGGATATTATAGATACTTATTATAGTAGTAAGATATAAGAATATCTTAGACTAAAGCTAAAAAGAGGAAGGCTATTACTTTAGATCTAAATAGAAAGTCTATAATAATTAAAGAGGTATAGTAAGCCTAAATTAAGGCTGGTAATACTAAAAGTATGCTAGGTAAATCTGGCTTATTAGATATACCTAGTAAGGCTGAAAGCTGTATTATTATAGTATTAAGAGGTCGTTAATAGTTAATTAAATAAAGTGGTGTTAGTTATAATGGCTTTATTTCTGGGTGGGCGAAATGCAGGGGTGGGCGAAAAGTGGGTGACTTAACTTAGTTACATCATCCTTGGGGGGCCAGCTCGAAACCATCCAAGCCCAACATCACTTAACCCACCCGCTGCCAAGACCAGCAGCTTGCTCCCTGCCGCGAGCTAGAAGGTAAAGAAACGTGACACCCGCCGATGGCGCCGCGATGGCGCTGTTTTAGGTTTCAATAAGGTCCGCAAGGCACTTATTAAGGACAGCAAGCGCAAGATGACTCATACTCCTAGCAGCAAGTAGACCGTTCTTAATAATAACCCTAATAAGTATAATCTTATTTATATTTATACCTTAAATCTTTAAGGTATTTATTTTATAAATAAGTTTATCTAGATAAAGAAATAGCTTCTAAATTGCTTTATTATTAAGATAGCTGCTATCTCTAGACTAAAGGGTAGCGCCGTCTAGGGCTAGTACCTATAGGCTAAAGAACTATTTACTAAGGCTAGTATTAACTATATTACTTATTAAGTAGCTTACTTTTGTACTATCTATAGGTTTTTACTCATAAGATATTTATACTGTAAGTGCTAATATAACTCTAAATAATGTATATATTATTCCTTACTACCTTAAGAATAAGGATATATAGGGTCGCGTATAGTGGTTAGTAACGGTTAGAGCGTGTCTAGAACTTATGTCAGACTAATAGAGTAAGTTGCCGATACAGTCAACTTTACTATTAGTGCCTTGCGGAAAACGTATAGGTAGATCTATAATAACCTGGACCCTAACGACATCCTAGCCCCTGGAACAGGTGGTATTTAGCCTGAGTCCTATTATAAGGACGAATCGATAATGGGAAAGAAGTACATAAGCTAAAGGAGTGGTTTAACACGTGATAAAGTCTTAAATAAGTTACTTTAACAAGACTACTTTATGGTTTCTAAAATTGATGTATTATGTTTCCCCTTGATGCCTAAACAGGAGACGTATGGTATGCAGCCAGCCAGCCGGGCGCCAACCTCAAATCGACGGGCCGTAACCGTAACCCCACTTCACGAGCGCCGTCTGAATTAGCGACTTCTGAAGGAACCAGGCCGGAACGGTACTTTGTAACCTTATTATGCTGGCGCCGTTGCATTTTGCGGAATCCCAAGCTAGGTTTGTTCCTCTGCATGTAAGCAGTCTGCTAACTTTCCGCCGCCTGCGCTCTCGAGATGCCTTCTGCGATTGGCAGCCGCTTCTCGCCTACATATGGGCTGTGCAGGCCTGAGCACCGTGGGCTGTAAGACTCGATGATACCTGTCCTATCGATATTTGCGGGGCAACGGCAGATCAGTTGGTTTCCTTTGATTCGGGTTCGGATTCCCAGACGTCATGGCTATTAGCATCGTCTATCTTGGAATGTTAGGAAGGCAGGGGTCATTTTGGCTGAATCTGAGCCGGAGTCGACACATGGGAGCACGTTGCTGTCTCATCAACCCCTGAAACAACACTAAACTCCACAGCACCGTCGCACCTTTCGCCCTTTCCTCATAGAACAACTATACTTCTTGCAACTCGCCTCCTTCACTATAGTCCCGTTACATTATGCGCTTCCCACTCTGATCTTGCATGATGGCGGCTGGCCCGTCACTGGGTCAAGACGATCTAACAACGTTATTATCTCTCTATCCTTAGGCGGCGTTATAGCTCTATCCTTCTCAGACCATAGCCTAACTTTTACTATCCTACCTAACAGTTATACTTAACACACAGATAAAATTCCCTAACATTATTCTATATAATTTTATTACCTATGTAATTCATAGCTTACTTAGTCAGAAACCCTAGTCCCTTCTTCAGAGGAAGTTCGGTTATATGTAGCTAAGATAGGCCCCGCGAGCGCTCTTCACTGCTCGATCAGATACCAGACGCCTCTAACATATCACCACCACCTCCCCAAGCCAGCCAGTTCCTGTCTCAACTAGCTCTGGCAGGGAACTGCCCCTCAGCGTCTCGCATTTTCTGTCGCACCGGGTATCGTTGCATTGCTTGTTTAGAGCGACAGTCCTTGATCGAGGGTACAAGGGCGTCAGGTGCAGGGGACAAATACCAGGAGGCCTGGCGCCGATGAGGTGAAGAGACATGGAATTCCAACCGTTGCATGTACATTGAAAAGTCACGTGATGGTTAATTCAGTAGCCATATAATCTAATATAACAATTTAATAATCCAGATTGTCTTTTCAACGTTAATCTCACGTTAAATGTCATCATTCGTTATCCTGAATCTTCGCAGAGAAATACGATGACACATAAGGCCCGTCCTCGTTATAATTATAGGAAACGTATGACAAGCCACCTGGCTTGGTGTAGTCTCTACCGGGCCTGTGTGCGTAATTGATTAGCTTTGAGGGATAATAACGACGATAAGGTGTCAACCTACAGTTTAGCAGTCTCTAAAGCTCCTTTGAGGAACTTTTCTGCCGAGTCCAAGCCTAAATTCCTTAATACTTGGGTAAAGTTCTGAATTGTCTGAAAATCATTACGCGCAGTCTGTCCCCAAGGCAAGTGCGCTTTGATATCAATACGTTCTACTCCTTGTTTCAACTCGAACGCAAAGCAAATGCCTTTATGTAAACTCTTTAAGTCCCGGGCATCCTTACGTTGATCTGGAGCCATGCCCTGTGGCTCATCAAGCAAAAGATGCCAAACCTCCTCTGCAGCCTCAACGCCCTTCAAAGTCACATCGTCAGTCTGAGTACCACCGAGTGTGAAGACGTCCGCCAACACGGACTTGGAGTTTGATGTGGTTCGGGCATAAACTTTAACGCGCGCTTTACTTGGATCGACGCAGTCGATAGCCATCATATTAATGAGAAATGGTTCTTTGCAGGCTCCTAAGTATTTCTGCAACTTTCTGGCTGGCTTGGCGAGCTTTTCGCCGAATGGCTGCAACTTGGAAATCAGGTCGAAGACAAGGTCTGATGTCGTTGCCCCTGTTGCGAAATGCTTCAGCATTGGGAACAAATATGCCTTGAGGATTCGTTTCGAGCGTTTCATGTCGTAGGCAAGGAAAAGCTGTGGAATGCGCTTAACATGCGGCGGCATGTTCTGTCGAGCGGCGACTGCTTCTTCAGGAGTGACGAACCACTCGTTCACGACCTGCTTGTACCACCGTAGGTCGACATCGGAAGAGACCCGGGAGAGGATTGGAATCAAAGAGCGACCAATCTCTCCAGCAAAAGGATCTTCCTCCGAGCCAGCGGTATCACCAAGAGGCTCAAAAGTGTAGCGAACAACGCTGTCATCGCCCTTGGTAAAATTCCAAGAAGCCTCAAAAGTTGAGCCATCGTACGTAAGGAGGGGTCTGACTTTGGCCCTTGGTGTGGGAATCCCGAAAGAAGGCACGACAACATCGCGAAAGACGCGCAAGTGATCTGCCTTCTCTTCAGCCGTATAAGACTCTGCACTGTTGAGTAGGCTGTTCAGGAGCGGTGCACATCTGTCCCACCACCATCGATGCTCTGGGTCGAGAGGGGGGTCAATTGGGATCGTGGTATTGTTGACTAGAGATTTGAACTGTTTGGACTTTTGGGATGACCGCAGCGGGGCATTAACGTTGGTTCGTAAGTCGTTGCAGATGGTTGCTGGAGCCATGATATTGGTTATTCTACCTAGGTTCTGGAAACTAGAAAAAGAAAGATGCCGTTGGGATGCGGTAGATTGACTTCGACGAATATGATTCTTGTAAGTGAAATATTTTCAATGTGAAGAAGTTAATAAGTTACCCTCGAGTGAGGTGGGCTCTCCTGGATTTAAGGCTCATCAAATTGTCTCCAATTTCAGCGGCTTGGTTTGTGTCATCGAGACTTGAAATGCACTTCCCCGGGTTTCTCATGACTAGTACGAACAGTCGAGTTGTAGCAATGCCATACCCTGCCTCAATGAAGATGGTTTCAGAGCTGAAATCGTCACACATCCATAGCCAATGTGATGGCTTGTTACTGGGCTACCGCAAGGCCCTGATAGTCTTGCAAGGACCAACTCTCCAAAGCCAAGCTTACGTGACCAAAGTCTATGTATACACCTTGAAATCGAAGTGATGTGTCCTTTGAAACAGACAAGGCGGACCCGGATGTTTCAAAATGCCCAAAGTATGCCAGGTTTTAGAATACAGGTGGTTGCGGTGACTCCGTTGTGGATGCGTGCATATAGACGGAGTTCAAACAGTTTTGGCCCATCGTTCATGGAAATGCGTTGAGTGACTCCCCATGTCGCCCCGCTGTCCGTCAAAACGTCGAAAGGAAGCCAAATTCGCAGCGGATAGACTGACATAATTCTCTAGCTACGGTAAACATCAGACGAAACGGCACTGCGTTGGTTAATGCGCGACTGAATGCTTATACCGCACCCTGCACCACACCACGATCAGCCTTCCGAGTAGGTTTGCATCAACTGGAAATGCTCTGTTTGAAACAAACAACAGAGCCATGCTCATTCGGAGATTCCCACCGGACTAGAGGAAGCTTATCTGCCACCCGAGCCATGCTCATTCGGAGATTCCCACCGGACTAGACGAATCTTATCTGCCACTCTACTACCATTTTAGGTAATTAGAAGAGAAAATGTCTCATCAAAGGGCCCCCTTTATAGGCGTGTCAATTTATAACATATGTAAAAATGTTAGATAAATACTTTGCAGTCGCTCAGCGTTTATTAGGCTTTACAGACTAGCCACATTATATTAGTAGATAAGCAGCACTCCTTCAGACTTCTTCTATATTCGTCAGTTATTGTCGACCCTATCAAGCTTATCATTTTCGAATTTGTCTTTCAAACTATTACCAATTGGTTTCCAAATCAATAATTTGCGGCAAAATGGCACCAAGTGTTAGCATTCCCAAGGAGAATGGGTCCCGCAGATTGATGCCCTCTCCTCGAGTTTTGCCTCCCGATATCTCCATCGAAAAGTTCCAGGATTTTGCATCGAGTCTTCAAAAGGCGGTGGGGAAGGACAACCTTCAGATAATCACCCAGGACACCCCTCTAGAAGACGGCGATTACATTACAGTCGACTGTCAAACGCATGATATGCACCGCTTATACGAACGAGAGGAGTTCGTCGGTAGCGCTATTATCCACCCCAAGAATGTAGCCGATATCCAGGCTATTCTTAAGCTCTGTAACGAGTTCCTTGTGCCCGTGTGGACATTCAGCAAAGGACACAACATTGGCTACGGTGGTGCCGCCCCAAGAGTATCAGGGAGCTTGGTCATGAACCTGGGAACCCACATGAACCGTATCCTTGAGGTTAATGCTGAAGATTGTTACTGCCTTGTTGAGCCTGGCGTTACATATTTCCAGATGCAGAAATACCTTGACGACAACAATCTGCGCGACAGGGTCTGGATAGACTCCCCAGAGCTTGGGTATGGTTCCATGATTGGCAACGCACTGGATCATGGAGTTGGGTTTACTCCCTATGGCGATCACTGGATGATGCAGTGCGGTATGGAGATTGTTCTTGCCAACGGCGAAGTGGTGCGCACTGGCATGGGTGCCATGCAGAGCCCTGAAGGTCGCAAGCAAGCTGCTCAAGGCATTCCTCCTCAGGACCAACGTCAAAACGAGTGCTGGCAGCTCTTTCCCTACGGATTCGGTCCTGTTAACGACGGAATCTTCTCTCAGAGCAATCATGCAATCGTCACAAAGATGGGCATCTGGGTAAGTGACTTGCGGCAAATACCTAGTATGAATATCTAGGCTGACCAGCATATAGCTTATGCCTGCCCCCCCTGGCATGACTCCTTTCATGGTGACATATGAGAAGGATGAGGATCTCGAAGCTGTTGTTGACATCATTCGTCCACTTCGTGTGGTAAGCTAACTGTCATTAATTCACCTGGTTGATTAGAGACATAGCTAACGAGGATAACTAGAATATGATTCTCCAAAATGCCGCTAGTCTTCGTCATATTTCACTAGATGCATCGCATTATCACCCTCGTACAGAATATACGGATAATCCTAACGAACCTCTTACAGATGAGCAGTGGGATGCAGCTGCAAAGAAGATTGACATGGGACGTTGGGTGTATATGGGAGCTGCCTATGGACCTGAGCCCATTCGCAACGCACATCTTGAAATTATTAAGCGAGAAATGACTAAGGTCCCTGGCAGCAGATGGTTTTTACTGGAAGACCGCAAAGAGGAGTTTAGCAGCTTCCATGCTCGTGCTGATACTATGAGGGGTCTGCCAACCTTTGACGAATTGCGGTGGTTGAACCAGTATGTATTTGCCTGACATTGATTTTGTATATTACTAATGCTTTGACTAGGTGGATCCCTAACTGCACATTTCTTTCCTTCTCCCCAATCTCTAAGGTTGACGGAAAATCTGCAATGAGCCAGTACACTCTGGCTAAGAAGCGCTTTGCTGAGGCAAAACTTGACTATTTTGGTATGCTTAGTATTGGTATGCGTGAAATGCGTAAGTTGCTCGATCTATCCCTCTTATAGTACATAGAACGCAATATTTGAGGGATTTACTGATTGATGGTCAATGATATAGATAATATTGTGTGTGTTGTATATAACCGGGAGGATCCTGATATGCGCCGCCGGGCGCAGTGGTTTGTCCGCACCATGATCCAAGATTGCGCTGACAACGGGTGGGGAGAGTTCCGCACCCACGTCGCATTAATGGATCAGATCGCAAATACATACGATTTCAACAATCATGCGCTTGGGAGGTTGAACCAAACAATAAAGGATGCGTTGGATCCCAATGGCATTCTCGCGCCGGGAAAGAGTGGTGTTTGGCCCAAGAGCTACGATAAGTCTAAGTGGGCGCTTAAGAAAGACTACATTAAATAGGTAGATTACTATTAAACTGTAGGTAACAAAGGCGGAATAACAATAGTCGGCCAGGCCCGCGTTAGGTTAATAGAGGCCGTAGATAATAACGCTCGCTAGGTATATCATATATGATGTTAGTATTATTTTTAGGATAGAATTCCTATCTAAATTAGGAAAATCTGATGGCTTGTGTATTCCCCTTTAGCCACATACTCCTTGTTAATAGCCCTTAGCCGTATAAACCACTACCGAAGGTAGCCGGCTCCCACGGCCCCGGCAGCGTCGGGTTAGGGCCATACACATACACGCGCGAAAAAGGGGGATGGAGTGAGAGAGAGAGGGAAAAAAGTAGGGAGGAAGAGGGGTTAGTAGATTAGGTAGAAATATAACAAGTAGATAGGGCCCACG
The DNA here is from genome assembly GCA_030867255.1 of Colletotrichum somersetense. Taxonomy (NCBI): domain Eukaryota; kingdom Fungi; phylum Ascomycota; class Sordariomycetes; order Glomerellales; family Glomerellaceae; genus Colletotrichum; species Colletotrichum somersetense. The sequence goes on from MU843614.1 coordinate 50,060, forward strand.
GCCCCGGCGGCGTCAGGTTAGGGCCACACACACACACACAAACACATAACACACATACAAAAGGAGGGAGAGAGAGGGAAAAAGGAAAAGGGTAGGGAAGAAGAGGGGTTAGTAGAGTAGCCCGCCCCCACGGCCCCGACAGCGTCAGGTTAGGGCCACAGACGCACGTACATACATATATATACAAAAGGAGGAAGGGACGGAGGGAGGGAGGGAGGGAGGGAGGGAGGGAGGAAAGAGAGGGAAAAAGGTAGGGAAAAAGAGAGGCCAGTAGAGTAAGTAGAGTAGGTAGAAAGACATAATAAGTAAGATAGGTAGATTACAGTTTAAATAACAGAAGATAATAAGATAAATAGAGTAATTAAATATATAAGATATAAGCTAGCTATAGATAGGTCTTTTTAAAAAGGTATAATAACTAGATATATAGATAAGATTAAAAAAGCCTTTAGGAGTATCTTATTTTATACCTTTAAAAAACTAAAGAAAAAGAAAAGTCTTTAAAGATATCTACTTTTATACTTTTAAAAAACTAAAGAAAAAAAAAGCCTTTAGAGGTATTTACTTTTATACCTTTAAAAAGCTAAGTAAAAATAAAAGCCTTTAGGGATATCCTACTTATATACTTTGAAAAGTAAGAAAAAAAAAGCCTCTAAAGGTATTTACTTTTATACCTTTAAAAAGCTAAAGAAAAATAGAAGCCTTTAGAGATATTTTATTTATATACTTTAAAAAGTAAAAAAAATAGAAGCCTTTAGAGATATCTTACTTATACGCCTTAAAAAGTAAAAAAAAAGTAAAAGCCCTTAAGGGTATCTACTTTTACACTCTAATCTACTAAATATAACAAGCTATAGTATAGCTAGTTAGAATACCCTAATCTACTAAATACAATAAGCTATAGTATAGCTAGTTAGAATACTTTAATCTACTAAATATAACAAGCTATAGTATAGCTGGTTAGAATACCCTTACTTAAGTATTCTCTATTAGAACGCGTTAAGATACGGCCGTCTGTATATAACTATTAGCCGAACCTATCTACCGTCCTACTTTATGCCCTTCTGCCTGACTTAGAAATCTTAACGTGTTCCCTACAGCCTTTAATTAGCGGATACTATTAGATACACCCCACTTTACTCCCTGTTTTAGTGTCTCTATTTATCTTATTATAAAAGGAAATCTTAATACGTTCTAATACCTTTTTCCCTAACCCTTTTATTACCCTAAATAAAAAGTAGTAGAAAAGTAAGTTAGTGGTTTTTACTATAGCTAGCTGTTTTTAGTCTTTTATTTATTAAGAATATTAACTATATACTACTTTAATATAACTATATAGCCTTCTTGTCTCCCTTTTTATCCTTACCTATAATATTATAAAGCTTAATAGATAAGTAATACTAGCGCCTAGAATCCCTATAACTATATCTTAATAAGCCTAAACTAGTTTTTATCTGCTGGTCTTACGGTTATATATTAAAGCTGTTTAGAGAGCGTATAAGCCGCCACCTGGCTGAAAAGTATAAAGTGCCTAAGCTGTAACGTTATAGGCTAAGCGCGCTAGTAAAGTCCTTACGGCTAAAGGACCTAAATAACGTTACCTTTTGTCCTGACGGCCTCCTGCTGTATAAAGCACTAACGGTTACTTATAGCTATACCTACTGTTATTATAGCTATTAGATAGTAAGTAATAACCTGGTCTGCTGTCACTTTAGTAAGGTATATAGTATTAAGGACTTATATAAGGGAGAAAGATAGTAATAAGACTAGATCTATAGTAGTGTCTTACTATAAAGCTAGTTATAAAATAGTGTATAAGGCTACTAGATAGCCTAGTCTACTACGCCAGCGTTACTGCCACCTTATAAGATAGGTATACCTAGGGCTAATAGTGTGCCTACTGCCTAAGAGGCCCTACTTACTGTAGCGTATAATATAGAATAAGTCTACCTTACTAACAGCCCCTATGCCGCTACTGCTACCGCTACTACTACTACTGCTATAGGCCCTGTTAATATAGCGTTCTAGACAGGCTAGATATATTATATAGGCTAGGATCTTATATTAAACAGCGCCTACTGTGACTTCCTTATAAGGATGTTAGAGCTGCCGGCTGTTAGTGTAGACGTCTAGAACCTAAGCGCTAAGGATAATATACCCTATATAAACACCCTAAAAGATAAAGCCTGGTTATAACGTGTTATATTAGCTATAGACAGTATATTTAACTGTTATAAAGATATAATATAGTTTATAGACGTCACTATATACTGCTAGCTTTATAGCTTAGAGACCTATCGGCTATATAAAGCCTTATTTAAGTTAGTTAGTTAGTAGGCCACTACCTATAAGTACTACTGCCTAGTAAAAAGGCTTTTATACTTCTATATATAGCTATAGCGTCTTACTCTAGAGATATAGCTATTATACCTCTAGAGATCCCTTACTATTACTTAATCCTATATACTTAAGGTATTTTAGTATAATAAAATATAAGATACCTTATATCTAGATAATACTATAGCTAATAGTCTTATTAAGACTAGTACTACCTTAGCTTCTAATAATACACTAGAAGATATAGATAACTGCTATATATTATATATAACTATAAGGATAAAAGTAGAGAGGGTACTATCTATTTAAGCCTATAGCTTCCTAGTAGGTAGTTATAATAAAGCTAAAATCTTATATAGCTTAAATAGAGATTTAAGTAATAATAATAGTAATAAAAGTATAACTAAGACTAATAATAATAATAACTTTAAAGACCCCCTAAGTAAGGGCTTAAAGAGTATAAAGAAGTATAATAATAAGGATATAAATAAAAGCTACTATATAGACGTTATAGGGGGCAGCTTAATAATAAATACAGTAGCTAGCCTTATATTACCTTCTAGTTAGTTTAATATTAGCGCTACTTCTAGCCCTACCTAACTTATATCTATAGATTAAAGTATAGTAAGGGATTACTTTTTAACTACTCTAGAGGACCTTACACTTAGCCTAATATACACCTAATCAGCCTGCTAATCCTAACGACACCTCTAGACACTAGAGAACCTAATATAGATATAGACTAAGCCTTATTATTAACTTATTTTATCTTTTAATTCTATTTTTCTACCCTATATCCTAATTATATATCTTAATTCTACCTGCTAATTCTACCTCTTAATCCTACCTCTAATTCCCCCTCTTAATCTTACCTTTTAATTATACCTCTAATTCTACCTCCTAATCTTACCTCTTAATTTTACCTCTAATTCTACCTCCTGATTTTACCTCTTAATTCTACCTTTAATTCTACCTCTTAATTCTACCTCTAAACTCTACCTCTAATTCTACCTCCTAATTCTATCTCTAATTCTACCTCCTAATTCTACCTTCTAATTCTACCTCCTAATTCTACCTCTAATTCCTCCTCCTGATTCTACCTCCTGATTCCCCCTCCTAATTTTACCTCCTAATTCTACCTCTAATTCCCCTTCCTAATTCTACCTCCTAATTCTACCTCTTAATTTTACCTCTAATTCTACCTCCTAATCTTACCTCCTAATTCTACCTCTAATTCTACCTCCTAATCTTACCTCTTAATTCTACCTCTAATTCTACCTCTTAATCTTACCTCCTAATTCTACCTCTAATCTCCCCTCTTAATTCTACCTCTAAACTTTATCTCTAATTCTACCTCCTAATTCTACCTCTAATTCTACCTTCTAATTCTACCTCCTAATTCTACCTCCTGATTCTACCTCCTAATTCTACCTCCTAATTTTACCTCTAATTCCTTTTTTTAATTCTACCTCTTAATCTTACCTCCTAATTCTACCTCTAATTCTACCTTTTAATCTTACCTCTTAATTCTACCTCTAATTCCTTTTTCTGATTTTACCTTCTAATTCTACCTCTAATTCCCTCTCTTAATTCTACCTCCTAATTTTACCTCCTGATTCTACCTCTAATTCCCCCTTTTAATTTTACCTCTTAATCTTACCTCCTAATTCTACTTCTAATTCTACCTCTTAATTTTACCTCCTAATTCTACCTCTAATTCCCCCTCCTGATTTTACCTCCTAATTCTACTTCTAATTCCCCCTTCTAATTCTACCTCCTAATTCTACCTCCTGATTCTACCTCTAATTCTACTTTTAATTCTACCTCCTAATCTTATCCTTTAGGTCTATACCTTATATTTATTTTAGTTTAACTTTAAGTTTTATATAGTAATTCTAAATATTATTTTCTAAATATTTACTTTAAAAATAACCTTTTAGCTTTTAAAGTAATAGGTAGTTATTAGAACCTTAAACTAAAGCTTAAAAATAAAGGTAACTAAAGAGTCTAGAGGTAGACCTAGTTACTATAGGCCTAGTAAGGTATATTAGTCGTTTTTACTTATAGCTAGTTATCTAGGCTTTTATTATCTACTATATACCTATAATTATACTAGATCTACTTTTTCTACTAATTATAAATTACTGCCTTTATAAGCCTATAAAGTCTTTAGATAAGCTAGTTTCTATTAGCCTCCCTTTTATTATTACTACTATCCTTACTACCTATAAGGCGCTTATTATTAACCTATATACTAATATAATACTATATACTAGCTATATAGTATTACTAATATAGCTCTAAATAAAGGTGTCTTTAGTAGCTATATAAAGTATCCCTAATCTTTATCTCTACTGTTACGCCTTTAGTATGCTATAGGTCTTAAACTATAAGATTTTTACCTATCTTAAAAGCTGTTACTACAGCCTTACTCCCTAAAGAGCTAAAAACTATAACTATACCTAAAGTAATACTGCCAGGCAGCACTACAGCTGCCCCTTAGATTTTCTAACTGCTTTTAGGGCGTCTTAAGAGGCTGCTATCCGGCCTATTGCCTCTATAGGTCTTAAAGTAACCTATCTAAATTTACTAGTTATTCCCTACTGCTATAAGGAATATACTAATAGTGTTATAGGCTCTCTTACTATAATTATAGTCTTTTTTATTTTCTTTTAAAAAAGCCTATAGCGCCTAAAGCCGTTTACTATTATAATACTAAAAGATTACTTTAACGTTATAAAGTAGGTAACTAAAGACCTTAGTTACCTTATTATTACCTTTTTAATTATACTAGTAAATCTTATCCTTAAGTCTCTCTATTATACTATCTTATATTATTTAAAAGTATTAGTATTACAGCCTAGGCCTTATCCTAGGCAGTATAGCCTTATATTTATATTATTAGTAATTACTATAATAGTACTTAGTAGAACTTATATTATACTTTACTTAATAGTAAGGCTATTTATCTTTATAATTACTATAGCTTCTACTTTTTTTTTTATAGCTATTAGTCTTACTGTTACTACTAGGCCTATAGTAGGGGTAGTAGGTAGATAAAATATAAGGTTTAGCTAGTATAGTTAGGGTTATTTATCTCTAAATTTTCCTACTTAGTAACATTAGGTTTAGTTATACCTATATAAATAAAAGACTAGTTAGTAAATACTCTAAAGCTATTAGTAAGCTAAATTAAATATATATAGTACCACTTAGTATTAGTCTTTTTCCTAAAGGGACTATAGTTAACTCTATCTATTACGCTATTCCCTATTTTTTAAACTAACTATAGTATCTAACTTATAACACTTTTATAACTAAAGAAATCTACTTATCACTTAGGCCTAAAAGCCTATCCCTTAGATTAGTACCTAAAGAAGGTATACTACCTATTTAAATAATTATAATATCTTCTACCTATTCCCCTAAAGGCTTAATAGAGCAGTATTTAACTTTATTACTTAGGTTAGTAACTAGCTAAAGCCTAATATCTTAACTATCTAAAAGACAGATAGAGGTTTCTTATTATTACGCTTTAGGGCCTACACTAGGTATAAGGCCTAGCAAGGGGAAAAGGCTGTCTAGCAGCGTCTTATTAAAAGTATAATACCTAATAAGTCTCCTTACTAATAGGTATTAAGAGTAGTATAAAGCCTAAAGTAATACTATAAGTCTAGCTAACTAGCCTAAATAGAAAGATAATAGAGAGTCCTACTTAACTAGTTACTAGGGACTACCCTTAGGCTTTACGCCTCCCCTACCTAGATTAACCTAGGTTATTTAAAAACTAATTATAGTATATAACTAGGCCTAAACACTAATACTAAACCTAACCGTTAGGCGCTTATATATTATATAAACCGCCTAGCCTAGCTAGGTTACTTTTTACCTAAAGGGCTTACCCTACTGGCTTCCCTATATAGCTAAAACAGTAAGTCTATATCCTAGCCTAAACCCTAGTAATCCCTATTTAAAAGGTATAATCTTAACTATAGTAAGAACCTTTATACTAGTTATAGAAATATATCTCTTTTATCTAAATATAAGTCCTATAGTAGGCTAAATATCTATAAAAGACTAAGTCCTTTAGTATTAGATATTATAGCTTAAGACTTATATCTTGTCTTAAGGCTGCTTTTACTTATTATATAGTATATCCCTTTTAAAGGCTAATATCTTTTATTATAAGATGTTATTACTATATACTGTTAATAGAAGAGGCCTTATACCGGTATACTAGGTACTTTTTAATCTATTAATTATTACTGTTATACCTTAAGGCACTTTATCTTATTATATAATATATATAACGTTACACTATAATCTTAAGTATAGAAAAAGCCTAGGCTGCTGCCTTTACTAAAACAGTAGGGACTATAAGCCTAGGCTAATTAAAGTTAAGATTTTACCTTATTAAGCTGTAAGAGGTTATCTAAATATCTTTTATCTCTATATTTATAAAATATACTATATTATAACTATTATAGCAGATAGGTAAAAAGAATTACTAACTGTTACTTATCCCCTTAGCCTTACAGCTAAAGTCCTTAAGGGCCTTATACTAGACACCTTTTAATACAGTATATACACTAGAAAAAAAGTAAAACACTTTAACTTTATATTAGGAGGTATAGGCTGCCCTTTTAGTAGCACTATATATAACCTTCTAGTATCTAGTGTAAGAACCTCTGCCGGCCTTATAGCTAAAGTCGCTAAAGTCTCTATATAACCTAACACTAGGCACCTTCTAATATAGTATATACACTAGGAAGAGAGTAAAGCGCTTTAACCTTATAGCAAGAGGTATAGGCTGCCTTCTTAGTAGCACTATATATAACCTTTTAGTACCTAGTATATTAACTTTACCTAGTAATACTAGCTATAGGTCCCTATCTAGAGCCTAAATAGATTAGGGATTTAGCCGGTTTTACCGTTTAGAAGTAGGCTTTAGTTACTTATTACTAAATATAACTGTTCCCCCTATCCCCTTATAAGTTGCCAGCCTCTATAACTTCTTATAGCAGGTTAAACTATTACTTATACTTAAAGCACTAAAGGAGTACTTATTAGTAGGGTTACTAACTGTAAACCTATAAAGGTCTAGGTAAGATTTCCTACCCTTTATAATAAGTATAGATAGTTTAGTTTTATATAGGTTACTAGAGGTCCTAGTAAATATAGTAATATATAGAAGCCCTTACTAAAGGTATCTTTAGTATAATACCAGGCCTTCTGCTATTAAGGCCTAGGTATACCTATATTCTAAATGTTTATAATAATTAATATCAGTTAAGATTTATTTTAGGTGTCTAGCAGATAAGGCTGGTTAGTCTTCTAGTTATTTAGTAATCCTTAAGAGAGCTATATATAAGATAAGTTGCCTATAATCCCTTATTACTTAACTATAATAGTAAAGTCAGTTTAATAAAAAAAAGTATAATATATTACTATAGTAGATATCTCTAACCGCTAGGCTAGTAAGATATT
>MU843614.1:58956-77428 GCA_030867255.1 Colletotrichum somersetense
GGCCTACCAGTTATAATACCTACTAGCTTAGCTATAGCTAAGTCTTTAGGATGTTTAGAATAGTAATAGCGCTTTTCTCTAGAGAAAGACCCTCTAGATACTAACTGCTATCTTAAAATAACTAGGCGTAAGGCCTACTAGTTATAAAACCTATAAGCTTAGCTATAGCTAAGTCTTTAGAGTACTTAGGACAGTAATAGTGGTCTTTATTAAAAGGAAGCCCTCTAGATACTAACCTTTATCTTAAAATAACTAGGTGTAGGGCCTGCCAGCCGTTATATTAATTTACTACCCTAACTATAGCTAAGTATTTAGTATAGTTAGAGGCAGTTACAGACGTATTTCTACACTGCTAGGCCTAGACCGCTAAGGCTAAAAGGTTACTAAGCCACCTAGTAGTAATACTGCTTCCTTTTATAGACCTACTAACACTTTTTATACTTTAACTTTACTATACCTACTTTAACCCTAAATAAATATTTCTTAAAAAAAGATTTAGTATAAGAAAATAAAAAAATTAACTTATAGCTATTAAAACCTTATCTAATCTAATATATAAGTTACTAAATTAACTAAAGAAGGAATAAAGGTTTCTAACGTATAGAGACTATATATAGTTATTATATAGAGGTTTTTATAAGGATTCTAGATATAAACCCTTTTTTACTATAGTGTACCTGCTAGGTAAGATATTAGCCCTTAAAGTTTAAAAAACCGGCGTTTAGCTAACTTATCTTCTGTTATATAATACCTATAGGGCTGTAAGGTATACCGTTAGAAAGGCAGCTAATAGGGGAAGAGGCCCCTATAAACCTAAAGCTAGATACCTTATAGTAGGAGATCTTATACTAAAAAAATAGAAAAGTACTTTAGAAAGCTATTTTTATTACTCTAGAAGACCTTTTTATTACTTTAGAAGAGTTTTTAATTACTTTAGAGGAGTTTTTAAATACCTTAGAAAAGTTTTTAAGTACTCTAGAGGTTATCCTATAAGGAGCCTAAATATAAAGCTATCTTCTATTATATTTTACTTATAGGGCTAGGGACTAGTTATACTTATTAGGTAGAGGCTTTTATAAGGGCTCTAGATATAGAGCCTTTTCTACTGTAGCGTACCTACTGGGCGAGATATTAGCCCTTAAAGTTTAAAAAACCGGCGTTTAGCTAACCTATCTTCTATTATATTATACCTATAGGGCCGTAAGGTATACCGTTAGAAAGGCAGCTACTAGCAGAAGAGGGCCCTATAAGCCTAAAACTAGATTACCTATAGCAAGAGATCTTATATATAAAAAATAGAAAGTACCCTAAAAGAGCTTTTTATTACTTAGGCTAAGTTTTTTATTACCCTAAAAGAGTTTTTAAATACCCTAGAAGGTCTCTTATAAAGAACCTAAATATAAAGCTATATTCTATTATATTACACTTATAGGGCTATAGAATAGTTATACTTATTATATAGAGGCTATTATAAGGGTTCTAGATATAGAGCCCTTTCTACTGTACTGTACCTGCCGGGCAAGATATTAGCCCTTAAAGTCTAAAAAACCGGCGTTTAGCTAACCTATATTCTATTTTATTATTCCTATAGGGCCGCAAGGTATACTATTAGAAAGGCAGCTAATAGTAGAAAAGGGCCTTATAAACTGAGAACAGGATTCCCTATAGCAAGAGATCTTACGCTAAGAAAATAGAAAAGTACCCTCTAAAGCTGTTTTTCTTACCCTAGAAGACCTTTTTATTACCCTAGAAGAGTTTTTAAGTACTCTAGAGGGTGTTCTATAAGGATTTTAAATATAGAGCCCTTTCCACTCTAGTGTACCTACTAGGTAAAATATTAGCCCTTTAAGTTAAAAAAACCGGCGTTTAGCTAACCTATCTTCTAATATATTATACCTATAGGGCCGTAAGGTATACTGTTAGAAGGGCAGCTAATAGAGGAAGAGGCCTTAATAAACTTAAAACTAAATACCCTATAGCAGGAGATCTTATACTAAAAAAAATAGAAAAGTACTTTAGAAAGCTATTTATATTACTTTAGAAGACCTTTTTGTTACCCTAGAAGAGTTTTTTATTATACTAAAGGAGTTTTTAAGTACCCTAGAGGGTGTTCTATAAGGATTTTAGATATAGAGCTTTTTCTACTGTAGTGTACCTACCGGTAAGATATCAGCCCTTTAAGTTAAAAAAACCGGCGTTTAGCTAACCTATCTTCTAATATATTATACCTATAGGGCCGTAAGGTATACTGTTAGAAGGGCAGCTAATAGGAGAAAAGGCCTCTATAAACCTAGACCTAGATTCCCTATAGTAAGAGATCTTATAATAAGAAAAAGAAAAGTACTTTTAAAAGCTGTTTTTCTTAGCCTAAAAGAGTTTTTAAGTACCCTAGAAGGTGTCCTATAAGAATTCTAGATATAGAGCCCTTTCTACTCTAGTGTACCTATTAGGCAAGATATTAGCTATTAAAGTTTTAAAAACAGGCGTTTAGCTAGGCTATATTCTGTTATACTATACCTATAGGGCTATAAGGTATACTATTAGAAAGGTAACTAATAGGGGAAAAAGCCTCTATAGACCTAGAACCAGATTGCCTATAGCAGCAGATTTTATATTAAGAAAATAAAAAAGTACCTTAAAAGAGCTTTTTATTACTCTAGAAGGTATTCTATAAGGAACCTAAATAAAAAGCTATATTTAAATATATCTTACTTATAGGGCTATAGACTAGTTATACTTATTATATAGAGGCTATTATAAGGGTTCTAGATATAGAGCCCCTTCTACTATAGCATACCTACCAGGCAAAATATTAGTATTTAAAGTTTTAAAAACCGGCGTTTAGCTAAGCCAGCTTCTGTTATATTATACCTATAGGGCTGTAAAGTATACTGTTAGAAAGGTAAGTAATAGGGGAAGAGGGCTATATAATCCTAGAACTAGATTATTAATAATAAGACATCTTATATTTAAAATAAAAAAAGTACTTTAGAAGGTTGTTTTTATTACCTTAAAAGAGTGTTTAAGTATCTTAGAGGAGTTTTTAAGTACCCTAGGAGAGGTTTTAAGCACCCTAGAAGGTATTTTATAAGGATTCTAAATATAAAGCCCTTCTACTATAGTATACCTACTAGGCAAAACATTAGCCCTTAAAGTTATAAAAACCGGCGTTTAGCCAGGCCATCTTTTATTATAATATACCTACAGGGCCGCAAGGTATATATTTAGAAAGGCAGCTAATAGCAAAAGAAGGCCTTATAAACTAAGAACTAGATTCCCTATAGCAGGAGATCTTATATTAAAAAAATAAAAAAGTACCTTTAAAAGCTATTTTTCTTACTCTAGAAGAGCTTTTAGGTACTTTAGAAGGTCTCCTATAAGGAACCTAAATATAAAGCTATATCTTATTATATTTTACTTATAGTGCTAGAAGGTATATATTAACTTATTTTATAGAGGCTTATATAAGGATTAGAAATATAAAACTCTTTTTATTATACAGTATCTGCTAGGCAAGATATTAGCCCTTTAAGTTTAAAAAACTGGCGTTAAGCTAAGCGATTATATATTATATTATACCTAGAGGGCTAGGTAGTATACCCCTAGAGCGGTATCTAATAGAGGGAAAGGCCTTTATAGATCTAGACCTTAACCCCTTATAGCAGCTAATATTATACTTAAAACTTATAAAATACCCTAGAAAGCAGGTTATATATAAAATATAACTTTTTACTACACTAGAAAAAAATACTCTAGAAGTAAAATAAGATACCCTAGAGGTAGAGATATACTAGAGATAAAAGTACTATAAAGGTAAAAAGAGTTACTCTAGAGGTAGAAAAAGTACTCTAGATATAGGAATATATAGGGGGTAGAAGTGCCTTATAGGTAAATAAAAGTTTCCCTAGAGGTAGAAAAAGGTACCCTAAAGGTAAAAAAATTTACCCTAAAAGTAAAAAAGGTTACCCTATAAGTAAAAAGAAACCGTATAGGTAGTAAAAAGTAAATAATATAGAGGCGGTAACAATAAGGTTAGGTGGTAGACATATTGCAGGTTTATATACAGGATTAAATAAGGTTTTAGTAGCTATAAGTCGATTTTTTTATTTTCCTATACTAAATCTTTTTTTAAGAAATATTTTCTTAAGATAAAACCTAGTAAAGTAAAATTAAGGCCTAAAAAGCGTCAGTAGGTCTATAAAAAGGAGAAAGGTCTTACCTAGCAGCAGCCTTTTTAAACTTTTATTAATACTCTAGCTATAGTAGGCTGCTTATAGGACGTAATAGAGGCTAGGCAACCGTAAGTTAATTTTTTTATTTTTCTATATAAAATCTTTTTTTAAGAAGTATTTTCTTAAGATAAAACCTAGTGTAGTAAAGTTAAGGCTTAAAAAGTGCTAGAGGGTTAATAAAAGGGATAAAAGTCCTGGTTAGCAGCAGGCCTTTTAAACTTTTAATATATATATTATCCTATATTATATAGGCTTCTATATTATAATACCTTATACCACCTTATAGGCCCCCTATAAGTGCCTTAACAGTAGGGTACTATAGCAGAAGCCGGCCTATACTAAAGCGTCTATTAAGGCAGTACGGTAATCTATAGATGCCTCTAATAGTCCCTATAAAGTGATTTCTATATACTATAAGGGAAGGGCCTAGGTTACTATATTATTATAAGTAAACCTAGGGAATAGAAAGATAAATATTAACGTAAACGCTAAATAGCTACAGCTTAGTTACTTCTCCTCCTTAGATATTAGTAGGCTAAGGCTTTTATAAATATTTTCTAAATAGAACAGAGGGCTATAACCAACAGTTTAGGCAGTATAATAAGTATTAAAAACATTTAGATAGGCAGCAGGGGTAATAACTGTAAGGTAAGTACTACAGTAGCCCTACTGGTTATATTAGGCTTAGGTAGATCTATATTATTACCTATTCTAATAACTCTAGGGCCTAGCAGACTAAAAAGGCTGTTAGTAGTAAGCTATATCTTAAGTAAGCAGTATAAAAGACATAATTAGCAGCAGGGGTAATAACTGTAAGGCTAGTGCTATAATAGCTCTAATAGTTATTTTAGGATTAGGTATATCTATATTATCGCCTATTCTAATAACTCTAGGGCCTAGCAGACTAAAAAGGCTGTTAGCAGCAAGCTATATCTTAAGTAAGCAGTATAAAAGACATAATTAGCAGCAGGGGCAATAACCATAAGGCCAGTACTATAGTAGCTCTACTAGTTATTTTAAGATTAGGTATATCTATATTATTACCTATTCTAATAAATCTAGGGCCTAGTAGACTAAAAGGGCTGTTAGCAGCAAGCTATTTCTAGTATAAAAGATATAATTAGTAGTAAAGGTAATAACCGTAAGGCCAGTGCTACAGTAGCCTAACTAGAGATATTTAGCTTAGGTATATCTATATTATTACCTATTCTAATAAATCTAGGGCCTAGCAGACTAAAAAGGCTGTTAGCAGTAAGCTATTTCCAGCACAGGAGACATAATCGGTAGCAGAGGTAATAACCGTAAGGCCAGTGCCACAGTAGCCTAACTAGAGATATTTAGCCTAGGTATATCTATATTATTACTTATTCTAATAACTCTAAAGCCTAGCAGACTAAAAGGGCTGTTAGCAGTAAGCTATATCTTAAGTAAGTAGTATAAAAGATATACTTAGCAGTAGAGAAGATAACCGTAAGGCTAGTGCTATAGCAGCCCTACTAGTAATATTAGGATTAAGTATATCTATATCGTTACCTATTCTAGTAAATCTAAGGCCTAGCAGACTAAAAGGGCTGTTAGCAGTAAGCTATACCTTAAGTAACCTTAAGTAGATATAATTAGTAGCAGTAGCAATAACTATAAGGCTAGCACTATAGACATAAAGTTATCTTATACCTTAGCTATATAAAGCCTTAATAGGTAATAGGCCTATTAGGATAAATATTACTATAAGGTAAATTATTATTATAAGGCTAATAGGGTTATTACTTTTATCTAAAGCAGAAGTAATAATCTAGTTAAGGGTTTTTAGTAAGTAGTAATTATATTATAACCTAGAATATCCCTACCTATTAATAGGTTACTAACCTGCTTTAGATATACTAGAGGTAAAAGCTATAGTGTATACTGCTAGGTCAGTATATAAATCCCTACTGACCTTAAGTATCTAGATAATAGCTAGGGGTAATCTTAGGTGGTTAAGGTGTTAGTAGTCCTTCTATAAAACCTACCTTATAGAGGGGATCTTTATAAAGGTCTCTAGTAGCCACCCTATAAATAATATATTTAAAACTATACTTCTAATTTATAAGTTATCCTCTCTAAAAGACTAACCTTAAAACCTTATAAACTTACCTTTATTTTTACTAGTAGGGTATTATACCTATATAGTAGCTCTTATAGCCCTTACACCGGCAGATTAAAAACTAAACCTTAAATTTATACTGTTTCTACTTTAAGTAGATAAGGTTAGCTTCTTATAGGCAGGTAACTTTACTTTAATAGCTTAAGCTTAGTATCTCTATTTAGCAGCTATATCTACTATAGGCTGTATACTCTTTAGGGTATATAGAGAGACTAAACTTATTAAGTCACTATAAAACTTTATTAGTATAAAAAAAACTATTTAGTATACTAAAGGTATAATATTATAAAGTACTATTAAAGACCTTAAGCGTTTAATAATATTAAAGCGGTACTCTTTAAAACCTAATAACCCTAACTATATTACCTTATTACTTCTACAGTATAGGTATTATTCTCTAGAAGGCGTTACTATAGCTACCCCTATAAACTAAACCTATAAGCTAGTTTTTATATACCTTAACAGTAAGAACTAGTCCCCCTCTATAGAAGCAGTTATTAATATAATATATAGCTAGAATACAAGAGGGTAAAAAGGATAAGTTAAGTTATTACTAGTATCTCTAGATCTGTTTATAAAGACTATAAGTATGCCCTAATAAGCCTTTTTATATACTAGCTAATTGCTTAGCTTTAATAACGTATTATAGAGAGATTTATAAGTAATAACCCTAATAAGGATTTTACTTAACGCCTAAAAAGTCTATATAAATAGTATAAGAAGCCTATATTTTCTATTAAACTACTTTTAGCCTTAGGGGTAGAGAGAGAGAAAGCAGAGGCCTTAGTGTATATAGTCTATACTTAAAGGTAATATTTTTCCTTTAAGGAATCTGTTATTATAGGACTTATAAGAGGGATCTAGTTGCTAGGGGACTTACTATAGGGGACCTATTTTATAAAACCTATTATAGAAAGCTTGTTATCTAAAGACTTATTAGGTAACCTATTATAAAGAACTTATTATAGGGAACTTATTGTTAAGGACTTATTACTAGGAACTTATTAATAAAGACTTATTAATAGGGACTTATTACTAAGGACTTATTAATAGAAACTTATTATTAAGAGACTTACTGTTAAGAACTTATTATTAGAGGACTTAACGCTAGGGGATTTATTATAGAGAACTTATTACTAGGAACTTACTATAGGGAACTTATCGTTAGGAACTTATTGTTAAGAACTTATTACTAAAAGCTTATTGTTAGGAGACTTATTACCAGGAGACCTATTAGGGGATCTATTGTTAAGAACCTATTACTAGAAACTTATTATAGGAATCTACTGTAGGGAACTTATCGCTAAGAACTTATTATTAAGGTCGCTAAGAGACCTATTGTTAGAAGACTTATTACTAAAAACTTATTGTTAGGGGACTTATCGCTAGGAGACCTATTAGGAGATCTATTATAGAGAACTTATTATAGGGAACTTATTATAGGGAACTTATCGTTTAGAACTTATTACTTAGCAATATAGGAACTTATCGTTAGGGGACTTATTACTAGAAGACCTATTAGGAGATCTATTATAAAGAACTTATTATAGAGAACTTATTATAAGGAACTTATTATAGGGAACTTATTATAGGGAACTTATCGCTTAGAACTTATTACTTAGTAATATAAAAACTTATTATTAAGGGACTTATTACTAGAAGACCTATTAGGGGATCTATTATAAAGAACTTATTATAGAGAACTTATTATAAGAAACTTATTATAAGGAACTTATTATAGGGAACTTATCGCTTAGAACTTATTACTTAGTAATATAGGAACTTATTATTAGGGGACTTATTGCCAGGGGACCTATTAGGGGATCTATTATAGAGAACTTATTATAAAGAACTTATTATAGGGAACTTATTGCTAGGAGATCTATTATAGAGAACTTATTAATAAGAATTTACTTTAGGGAACTTATTATAAGGAACTTATTACTAAATATATATTATAGGGAACTTACTATAGGGAACTTATTGTTAGGGGACTTATCGTTAGGCAACCTATTAGGGGATCTATTATAGAGAAGTTGCTATAAAGAACTTATAGACAGGGGACTTATTATAGGGAACCTGTCGCTTAGGGATATTAGCGGCAGAATGCCTCTAGTGTAGGTTTAGTGTCTTAAGATAACTAGTATATAATCTATCTATTATATCTATAAGGCTAGATTATAAGTAGGTTGCTAGTCCTATAAATAATATAGGGAAGTTTTAATATAATAGGTAAATAGTTACTAAAGATATAAAACTAGGATTTATTTAAGGCTATAGAACTATTTTATAGCAGCTAATAATAACTAAATTAGTTTTTATTTTAGCTAAAACTATAAACCTTTTTTCTATTTCTTTTATTTACTATAAAGCTTTTTACCTATATTAAAGCCTACTGTATTCTTATATATACGTCCTGCTATATAGGTAAGACACTTAGGACTGCTTTAGGGCACCTTAAAGAGTCCTACCTAGAGATACTACTAAGGGAGCACTAGGAGGTTATTAATATCCTTAAAAACCAGTACCCTAACGTATTCTACAGCTTAATATATATAGCAGTAGAGTAAAAGCCGCCTCTAGCTAAGAATAACCCTATCCTAGAGCTTAGTAAACCCTAGTTTAGAGTTATATACGCCGTTAACCTAACCACCTGTTAGTATATCGCTTTCTCTAGAGATACTATTATCTATTATATTAGTAACTTTTATAAAGATATTAAATTAGTATCTAGAGAAATATAAGATAATAATAAGCATATAAGGTTTAAGGTCTCTTACTAGACCCTAGTAAGAGGCTTTATTAAGGGATACTCCTTTAACTTTAAGGTCGGTAGTCTAACTCCCTTAATTAAGCGCCAGATAAAGGCCCCAGCCCTTAGAACATACCTATAGACGTTAAGCAGCCTAAAGATAGGTCGGAAGGACCAGGTAATAATTATAGATATAACCCTAAAGCCTAACCTTTGGCTTATATATACCAGATAGGACCGGCACCTAAAGGGTATTAACTATAGCACCCTATATACCCTGGTAAAGTAAGCTAGAGAAGAAGAATTTATACTTAGCGCCCTACTAGAAAGCCTACACTATATAATAGGTAAGGCCTAGGCCTATACTGTTACCTAAACTAATAATATAGTAATATTTAAGATTAATTACTAGTTATTAGGAGATTACCTAATAAGGCTGCTATAGCCTTTTATAAAACCTACTACCTAGAAGAGATACTTAGGACGGTAGAAAAGCGTTATATACTTTATCTAGCAGACGTTAGAGGTAGGTAAAAACAGTAGTAATAGAAGGCAGAACTAGGTATAGTTAGCTAATAATATATTTATTACAGGCCCTAAAGGCGTTAATCCTGCTATTTATAGTAACAATTAGATAAAGGTGCCTCCTCTATAACTTTACTAAGGTGTATAAAAGGCAATAGGGCAGCTTATCTGTTAACGACGTCAGGTTATTTAACCGTACTATAGACGACCTATACCTCTACCTTATTATCGCCCTATTAGACTATAACCTTCCTAACGACCTGTATAAAAGCCCTCTCCTAAGCGCCCTTACTGTACTTAGCTTACGGCCTAACAGATTATAAGAGTTAGCTCTAAACTATACACCAGTATACTTAGGAATTATTAAGCTGGCCTGCTTTACTATCCTCTACTACGCTTTACTGTCTGTAAGAGAAAAAAATAATAGATCTAATTATATACTAGCTAGAAGATAAGACTATAAGGAATAGTTAGATTTAGATAATAAAGCCTCTACACTACATAAAGCTAAGACGGTAACCTATATTATATATAGGATAATCACCTGCTTCCTCTATATAGAGGTACAGTTGCCTAAAAGCTATATCCTAGCGCCGCTATTATAGATATAGAAGATATAGGTATATAGCATAATAATCTATTAGCAGACCGGCTTAAGCGGCTATATTACCTAGCAGTATAATAAGCTATTCCTCTTTAACAGTAAGTTTATTATAGCAGACTTCTAGAATATAGTCTATAACTAGGCTACTAAAGTAAAAGAGTTAGCAGCCTTACTTTATTCTAGGTATACTAAAGGTAAAAGGCTAGCAGATAATCCCCTTATAGTACCCCTTCTATAGCTTATTAATAATTAGTCTAATAAGACGTTAGGTTACTACTTCCTAAAGGACTTTAGTAACTACTAGTAGGTTAATAAGTATACTAGATATATCTTTAAGCAGACAGTTAATCCTATAATAAGGGAGGTATATAGTAACTAGGCCTAGAAAGCTAGTAATAAGAAACTCCTATAGAGGGAGACAGCTATTAAGCGTTATAGTAAAATAGTTAATAACTTCTAGAAGAGGCTTCTATTTCTTATATATATTACTAAAGGACAGCTAGTATAAAGTATAAAGGTTACACCTATCTAATACTGTAATATACTAATAGGAAGGTTTTAAAATATATTAATCTATATAAAGATAGTAAGTATTATAACGCTATACTATAAAAACTTTATCTAGATTAGTTATTATAGGGTAGTCTACTGGTTCCTTTTATAGGCAGTAGGGAAGCTTATTATTATCTACCTTGCTTTTATCTTACCGTTCTAGTAGTTCCTTAAGGCCTAGCGCCTTTTAGACAGGCAGGAGGCCGGTATACTAACCCTAAGTAGCTACCTCTTCAGCCAGGCGCCGTGCTCTATACAGGGCGTTATAGATGCACCTGGTAAAGGGCCCTGGCCAGGCGGCAGAGTAATAACAGCCTTAAAGAAAGTCACCCTAAAGAGCCTCAGTACAGCCTTTAGCACCTATAAGATATAGTATAGTATTATTACTATATCTTAATAATACCTTAGGGACCCCTTTCTAAAAGGGGACAGTAGGGACGGCAGTAATAGTAACAGTAGGGATAACTCTAACTTAGAATCCGGCCTTAGTAACAGCAATATACTAAACGATATACTGGCCTTACAGGCAGCATACTCTTAGTGTGTTTAGGATAGTATCTATATATAGCCTTAAGATATAGGTACTATAGGTAACAAAACGATATAGCAGCAGTTTTATAATATTAGTATCTAGTAGTATAACTTTCTAGGTTTTAATATTAAAAAGTCTCTTCTTATTATAGTAAAAGAAAAACAGTTTAGGGCTGCTTCTAGAGTATAAAAAAAGCGGTAGATAGAGATAGCTAAGGCCAACCTTCTAGATATATTCTAGCTGATAAGTAAGACCCTAGACTTAGTAAGCTTCTAGGGTATATAGGCCTAGGCCCTAGAGGCTATTATTATATAGAGGACACTAGTAGTCTAGGTAGCCGGTATAGGCTAAGGCAAGAGCCTAGTATTCTAGCTTCTAGCTATAATTACCTGTAGTAGTACTACTATAGTGGTTATATTGCTTCTAGCGCTTTAGAATAACTTAAAGGTATAGTGTAAAAGTATACAGCTTAATATAATAGTATAGACTAGACCAGACAGCCTAGTAAGCCGCCTTATCCTAGTTACACTAAAGCAGTTAGTAACGCCGGCGTTTTAGAAGATACTATAGAAGCTTAAGGCTAAGTACCTACTTAATATAATAGTTATTAATAAGTGTTATATAATACTAGACGCTAGCCTTACCTATTAGTAAAGCCTTTAAGACGTTAGTATCTAGATAATAAGGCTAGATATATAGGTTATCTGCCTAACAGCCACACTACTACCAGCCGACAAGCTAAGGTTCTTCTAGCTTCTAGGCGTTAACCTTACTAACGCTATACTTATTAGAGAGAGTACCTATTAAGGTAATATAGTATACTTTATAAGGAGGACGCTAGGTCGCCTTTACCTAGTAGATATCGCCTAGGCTATAACTAAAAGATATAAAAGCGACTTAGTAATTAAGATAATTATTTATACCTAGATAATAGTAGAGATAAAGGCTTTTTTAGATTACTTTAACTGTAAAGTATACTACAGTAAGCTTAAGGAAGAAAAAAGAAAGCAGGCCTTAAAGGCCTGGCTTTAAAGCAGCAGGCCTATCGTTATAATAGACGCGCTTAGTCTTAGGCTAGATATCCCTAATATAGTTAGTGTTATCTACTACAGCCTACCTTATAATATTAAGTAATACTTACAGCAGACAGGCTAAGTAAGGCGTAATAAGGTAAAAGTGTAGGTAATACTATTAGTAAGGTAAGATAAAAATATAAGGGATACTGCTCTTACCGCCTTAGTAAATAAATATAAATACTAATATATCCCTTTAGGGCGGTACCTTAACAGTAAAATAGTTACTAATAAGACCTACTAAACCTATATATATTAGGATAAAGTAGTAGTAGCCCGCCCCCACAGCCCTGGCAGCGTTAGGTTAGGGCTACATATATATATATATAAAAGAAGGGAGGGAGGGAGGGAGAGAGGTCGGTAGAGTAGGTAGAGATATAACAAGCAAGACAGGTAGATTACAGCATAAATAATAAGAGATAGCAGGATATATAGGGCGATTTAATATATAGGACACTAGCTAGCTATAGTCAGGCCTTTCTAAAAAGGCATACTAACTAAATATATAGATAAGACTAAAGAAGCCTTTAGGGGTATCTGCTTTTATACTTTTAAAGAACTAGGGAAAGGCAGAAGCCCCTAAAGGTATCCTACTTGTAAGCCTTAAAGAACCAGGGAAAGGCAGAAGCCCCTAGAAGCATCCTACCTATACGCCTTAAAGAGTAAGAAAAAAGCAGAAGCCTCTAGAGGCATCTGCCTTTATACCTTTAAAGGACTAGGGAAAAGCAGAAGCCCTTAGGGGTATATAATAGTCAGTCTTAAAGAGCCTACAGGGGACCTCTTTCCTAACCTATTTTAAAAGAGATTTTATCCCTATAGTAGAAGAACTTCTAGGGTACTTACTAGTATCCCTTATCCTAATAGGATTCTCTAATTAAGCAATTAGCTAACATAAAGCCTTTATAAGGCGGTCTACTATAGTAAAAACAGGCATTCTGCCCCCTATAATACTGCCTAGACAAAAGGGTATAAGTAGGGATTACAGGTATATTTACTTATTCTCTCCTAGTCTACACTTAGGAGGGAAGAAGCCTACTAACAGTAGCCAATTAACGTCTTAATCGCTATAATAATAGCTAACGCAGCAGGATATTATCTGACGCTAAACGCTGCTACTATATATAACCTATTAAGGGCAACCTATAGAGGATATCTCCCAGGTCTATAAAAGAGGCCTAACGTATATAGTAAGATAAATAGAACTATATAGAAGGAGGAAGTAAGTAAAGGAGCTATATAACTAGATTATAAACGTATAAGGTTAATAGAAGGGGGGAGAAAGAAGAGGAGGATAAAAAAGAAGAGGAAATAGAAAAAGAAAGAAAGATAAGAGAAGAAAGGGGTAAGCTATATAGAGGAATACTGCCTTAATATAAACTTACCTACTAAGCTAGAGGGAGAGGGGTTAACTAAAACAGACTAGAATACACGTCTTATTTAGCTAGAGTATATAATAAGAAAAAGTAATAATATTAATATAATAAAACTATATCTGCCTTTTGGCAGTACTATACTAAAAGAGCCTATTATTATAGGAGGTAGAAGTGTTATTATCTCTAAAGTAATACGTTACTATAACTAAGCTTATATAGACTAGCTAGGTATACTGGCTAAAAAGGTAATAGAAATAAACTAAATAATAAAGTAAGGTGTGTTGGCAGATAAGTAGAAGAAGTCTACTAAGTCGTACGGCCCTATAGGCTATAAGATTAATACGCTAGATTCTAGCTATAGGTATAATCTAGGATAGGTATAAGGTTTCTAAAGGAAGAAAAAAAAAAGCAGCCAGAAGAGGTATACAGAGAGGAGGAGGAGGTATTAAGGTAGGCTTCTTATATAAGTATTTACTTATATTATTAAGGGTATTAAGGAAAGAAACACTAAGGAAGTTAAGGTAAGAAGAGTATTAAAACCACTTATAATATACTTAAGGTAGGCTATTAAAAAAGGAAAAATATAAAGCTAATAGAAAGTAAAAAAATATAACACTTTATAATATAGAAGTAGTTCCCTTTTATACCTAGGCGCTAAAGTAAATTTTAATATACTTTATAGATTAAAGTCTAAATAAAATTAACGTTTTTATATAACCACCATTCCACTTAGTAAAACAGACTAATAATCCTTATAGTATAGTACTAATTATAAATAAGAATAGATAAAGTATAATAATATATAAATAGACGTCTATATATATCTCTAAAAGGATAATATTATATTATCTAGTTATAGATATATACCTTTTATAGTATAAAATTAGAAGACTAAGGGTTAGTAGTAAATACTAGCTAGTGTCTCTATATATAAAAGCCGCTTATAACACTAATCTTAAAGGCTATACTAATAAATATAGATACAGGCAGGCAGAAGGAGATATAACAGGACGCTTCTACTATACCTAACTATCTAAAGCGCCCTTATTATAGACAAAACCGACCAGACAGACAAAGCGCACCTAGCTAGAGGAATAACGGTACTTATTATACCTAGGTTCTATAGATAAAGAAAAAATCCTTCTGCCTTTTATCCCCTATAAAGTAATAAGCCTAAGGCAGTAAAGTATTCTATATTTAACCTCTTAATATAGTTAATTATTATCCTAACCTACTTACTATACCCTATATAATATAACTACTAGGCTTAGCTATAGTGTCTTGTTATCTGCCGCAGTGGCGTACGACTATAGGCAAAGAGCTGTTAGCAGGGGTTAGGGGCTATAGCAGGGGCCCTAACCTAATAGCGCTAATTGCCTTATCTCTAGGATAATATAACCAGGCGGTAATACCCCTAGACCTAATCCCTAACGTAATATATATATAGTGTAATACACCTTATAACAGACTAGCAGACCTTTTCTTCTTCCTATTATATCTTACTGTTAAGCTAAAAAGACTATATAGTATAGATAAGAAAAACTATAGAGAAACCAGTATAAAAGGCTAAAAGAGAACAGACGATAATAATAACACTAGACACTATTATACTAGGCCTAGTAGCTAGAAGGAAGCATAAGTAAGGACCTAATAATACCGTTACAGTAAGGGTGGCACCTAGTCAGGCAGGACAGACTACTGCTAGCTCTATAGAGGAACCGTTTTATAACAGTAAGTCAGTTAAGGAGTGTGTAAGGCCTTTCCTACTTATAGTAGCTAAGATACTAATTAACATACTTAACACTATATAAAGCGTCAGGCAGAACTAGCCTATTAACTAGGACTATATATATAAGCTTAAGGAGACGTTTAAGAAGAGCAGGCTAGAGCAGCACGCGCCAGAACACCGCATTATCGCGCTCTGTAGTGCCAACAAGGTACGCTACATACAAGCCGCTATAAAGGGATAGCAGGAGGAATACTTCCTTTAGTAGGCTACAGTTAATAAGGGTATAGTAGAGGTAATAGCAGGCCAGCACTATATTAAGGCGCTACACGCCTATCTCTAGGAGACAGAGGCGCTAGAGATAAAGCTATAGTAAATATATAAGCTCTATAATAAAGGTACTGTCTATCTGTCTGCCTACCTGGCGGTATAGGCTACAGCTAGAGGAGGGGCTAACTGTAGACAAAGCGGCTACTAAGCAGTATAAACATACAGCTATAGGCAAACTGTTAGGATCTAGGCCTGCCTAATAACTATAGCTAGATCTAGATATAACTTATATCTATTACGTCTAAAGCGGCGTTAGGGGCCCTACTATAAGAGGGTCTTATATCTATTAACTAAAAGCTTATAGAGGCGCTTTATCTTAAAGGTAAAAAGCAGTTTCTAACCTATAGGCTTATTACACTATAGAACTATAAGCTATAGCAGGATATAATAATATAATAGTATAGTATACAGCTTAGGTTAGAGACTTTTACTATCTTAACGTTTAAGTAGATAGTAAGCCTCTATATTAATAAGTACTAGTTTACTACACTTAACGCTGTTTTTAAGACGCTTTTAGCCCTACCTATTAATAAAAGCTATAACGTTAGGCAGGACGACTAGCAGTAGATTACAGCAGGCCTCTATAATAAAGACTATATAGCAGATAACGTTAGAGACGTCTTCTACCTAGGCTGGAAGGGAGGCCGGTATAGTATATAGGCCGCTAGACTTCTTATATCGCTTAGTAATAACTAATATAAGGCTATATACCAGACTGTCTTAGCTATACCTACACTTACCTTCTTAGACCTTAAGCCGCTTCTCTACAGCTAGAAGCTAGAAGGGCAGGTAATAGTCTATATCTTATAGCATGTTATCGCCTAGATTAACTAGGACAGCGCTGTTACTATTAATAAGGTAAACCTAAAGGTAAAAAATAAGCCTTTACTATATAAGTACCTTAAAGGCACTCTTATAAAGCTAGGTATATCTTAATAGGTTAGTAGCCAGCTTAAGGGTGTAGTGGTGTCACTATAGGGACACATCTTTAACTTTATTTAGGATAATACAGATAAGTTTAGGTTAGTAGAGGCATAACTATTCCTTAATAGTAACACAGCCCTTATTAGTAGCCTGACCTATACTAAGCGATTTATATATACTATATAGGCCTAGGTATTATAGATTATGCGGCAGACTACTGACGCTAACAGCTAAGTGCTCTAGCCTGTATAGCACCCTGTTAATATAATATAAAAAGGGTATATATAGAAGGAGTAGGTCTCCTGACTAGTCTAGACATTCTATACTAAAGTGTTCTAGCTTACTAACCTTACCTAATAAGATAAACCTACTATAATAATAATAACTGTCTAGTGTAGGATTAAGGAGGCTATTGTAATACTGATAGAGGAGATAAAGGGGATAAGTACCGGCTATAGCAGCTGCGTCTATAGGGTAGAGGCGGCCGGGACCCTGCCCTCTATAGATACTATCTCTAACTCTAATACTATACCTAATAGTAGCAGCAGCTTAGTTATCTAACCTTACTGCTATAGTCTGCCCTAGGAGCAGCGGTTATCAGGCAGTATATATAACCTTAAGAGTAGTATAGTTCTACTAGGTAGGGAAGAGGACGTACAGCTTTACAGCCTTAAGGCAGACGGCCGTACGGCCCAGCCTAGGTTAAGCCTAAGGCCTAGACTGTCTCTCTCCTAAGGGAGGAACCTACTGCCGACAGCCAGACAGGGCCTACCTAAGCATATACAAGGCACTATAACTACGCCTAAGGGCAGCAGTGGCAGACATCCTTAGCCGCACTAGATGTAAGGCCTTAGGGCAGGGAAGGGGGGTATACCTAACCGGCAGTACGGTCTATAAGGGAGCGCTAAGGTCCTTCCTAATAGAAGCATAACGCCAGCAAGAGGCAAGCTAAGAGGGGCTAGACCCTAAAGCATATTCTATTATATAGCAGATAGGGTTAGAACTATATTAGATAGGGTTTATATTAGCTATACTGCAGTATAGGTAATAAGAGAGACCCCTTCTGGCTGTTATAAAAATATAAGGTGCTTTATAAATAAATACTAAGACCTTATACAGTAGGGATATAACGCCGGCAGGGCGGCCAAGGCTTTACTAGGGGAGGGCGCTTAGGTTGCGTATAACAGATACTAGACAGGGTTTTATAACAGTATAGCCGTATAGGTAGTAAAAGAAATAATAAGAAATAACTATACTACGTCTTATAAGAATATAATATAAGGGATAAGGCGTTATATTATAAAGTAACACTAGGGCTACTATATAGGTACAGTTAGCTCTACCTCTAGAGGCTTCCTATATAAAGGTATAGGTACTAATAGGACGTAACAGGAGATAGTTTTAAGACATAGTACTAGATAATAGTATAGTAGTATAGGTAGTAACTAGAATAATAATCTAATACTGTATAAAAATATAAGGTAATATATAAAGGACCTTATTATAAAGTAAGACTAGCGTTATAAGATAAATATAATTAGCTTTACCTCTAGAGGCTTCCTATATAGAGGTTATAGCACTAATAAGACACAGTAGGAAACAGTTCTGCTAGTATAGATAGAAAAAAAAAGAAGTATATATACTATAGGGCCTTGTCTTAGCCCCCTCCCCCCCCCCCCCCCCCCCTTAGCAGGAGTAGGAGGAAG
>MU843615.1:0-84321 GCA_030867255.1 Colletotrichum somersetense
CCCCCCCCCTTCCCCGCCTCTCCCCTCTCCTGTACCATACCATGTAGGTAGCTTCGTGCTTGGCCACTCTCTCTTGGTGCCTCCCTCATCTTTTGGCATACTGGCCTTTCTGTCAGGAAGCCAATGGACTCTTCCACCGATGGCCACCCGGGATACCTAGGTAGACGATAGAAGACCTCTCTCGTGCTTTCCTCGGCCGTTTCGTTCCTTCTTGTACAGAGTCTCCCCTGGGTTGAACCACGGGAGCACAGTGACGCAAGGGCTGACCCACTCGGGATCCAGGGTCTCAGGTACCGGCATGCAGCTGGGACGGGTGGCCAGATTGCGGGGTAGTGGATACATACACAGGGTACCGACCGCCGCTAGTCCGCTACATCCCCCGAGCCACTAAGCCGCAGCGGCCACGCAAGTATCGGGACAGCACGCGACCGGTACCCGCCGAATCATGCAACGAGCCATCGAGCCACTTCGAAGCCGCAACCCTGAGAAAACTGCCCATCGCCAGTGTCGTCTCATCCCGGCTTTCGCCCTTTTTGCTTCCTCCCTCCCTGGTGTCGTCGTTTGTCGCCGCTGCCACCGACCGCCCCAACGTTTTCCGTCATTCCGTAGATATTGATTCACGGGCTGCCATGGCAAACACCACCCGTACCATGGAAGCTATGTATTGTATTGTGCTGCACGCTTCCGATATCGGATGGCCCAAGGCCGAACGATGGCTTCGTTGCTCTACACTACATACACTAGGTACTCCGTACTTGTCTGTCTGTTTGTTGCCCGGGCACCTTGCAACGACTCCATCACGACAACCTGCAGGGCGTGACACATGATCATGCTATGCTCATGCTCTGCGACACGCGGGCGTTCTTTCCACATCCCTCGCCCGTTCCAACCTAAGGCACACGCACAGTCCATTGACCATGCGAAGCTCCGCTCTGTGGCAGCAATTCGAGCTTCAACACGATGGGGGGAATGGGGGTTCTGATGGGTGGGTCCCTTCCATCGTCAGCTGGCCGCTGCCCGCCCCGTTTCTGGACCTATCCATAGTGAATTGCCTCCCCAACAAGTCTGCTGTTTACCTATGCCCATGCATGTCGTGCGAAAGTGGCCCGTATGACTGGATTTCCGCGTTTCAATCTCGGTCTTCGAAACCCCTGAATCGGCCAAGCTCGTCGTCAGGGTCCGTCGGGGGCCAATTGACCAATGAGCCCCCCACCTGGCCCGTTCGCGGAGCCTTCTGGAGCTCTCTCGAAGTGGTTTAAACGTCCGGTATCCCACCGATCTCGCAATGCCACCTCGGATTGACGTTCGCCTCCGACTGCTTACCCGCCTTGCTTCCGTGCTGCCTCGCGAGATACCTGTACAATATGATGTACCTAGCTTATCTGTACTGTACAATGCAGAAACCGGAAGAGCTCATATCGACAGTAACGACAGTGGGGGAAGCTCGTCAAAGCGCCCCCCCTGACTCGCGCGAATCGGTTCCCCCGCCGTAGGTGCCCCTCCCCCTCTGATCTACTCTGCAGGTCGGCTGTCCTGACAGAGCGGCCTGAACTTATTTCCTCTTCTGCCTGCCGCATTCCTCTTGAGGTTGCCATCCCACTCGTCAGTGGACGACCGCCCCTGCCGGCCAGCTTGAACGACTTCCGGTTCCGCAAGCAGGGTCGACCACCGGACCTCCTGCCTCTCTCTATTCGTATGCCGATCTACTTATCATATCTGGGGCTCTTGGTTCTAGAATCCCGATAACGCAGATAAGATATGCTATCATCGTGGGATGGGCATGTCCAAGGTCCACTGCCGCAAGAGTCATCAAAGGCGAGATGGGCAGGCAGAATGGCAAGCAGCCAGGCAATCCGGATCAGGGACAGTGCTCGTCATTGCGAACCGCCTCCATCACGACGGGGTCCACGATATTGATGGAACACACTGCAAGCGACCGCGACGGGGTCTCGGAATTCCCCACGGATCCCATGACCACCCCCGTCTCCTATTCTCCTATCTTCATATAAACTAGAACGGTCTCGACCTATTCGAAGCTGGTGACCTGTCGAGTGGTAATTCCCCACCACAGTCTGTTGAGCTGTCTGAGAATAGTAAGTAGCTGTACGGTGCCTGTACCTGTACGTAGCGACGTCCCCGTGAAACCAAGCCACCGAACCCTCGCTCGAGATCCACAAGACACCTCAGAGGTCTTGAGTTGGTTGAATTCTGACGACGAAAGTTGAGGACTCTGGATTTGCTTGCGCAATCTTCACCTTCTTTCTTTTGACAACATTTGATGGCACCAAACAAGCAAAGCAACAATCTCCAGCTACTGACATGTAATCTAGAACCTTCTAGCTCAACGTACCTTACAGCGGCCACTGTCGCAGATGTACATCGTAGAGGAGGCTTCAATTGAGAGCCATGACCCAACACTATGCCGATCTATCCCCTGCGCAGCTTATCTTGAGGACACGTTGTCACTCTCTGGCCGTGGTCGTGTCACATAGTCCAGTTATTTCTTTAACACCAACGTCCAAAATCCCCCCATTCATTCGATTCAATATAGTTTGGATGAGCGGCCGAACATTTCAGGACCTGTAGAAAGTTTTCTTATACGCACTTCGAGACGATGGCTTTGCTTCTGCGCTTGCATCTATAATCATGTGTACATGGTATATGGCACCTGTCCTTTTATAAGCCGGAATCGGACGCTTTCCATTCAGTCCGTAGTCTGACTTACAGAGAGATCGTATGATGGTAATACCTTCAGCGGCTAGTGATGACTGAAATGGAGCATGAGCCTTCACTGTCGGAGACCAAGTCTCGGATCACTGGGTGTTTCCCTTTACCTCATTTGAATGTGGTAAGAGAACAGAGGCGCCAAGGATTCTCTCCAGGAGACTCGACCGTCAGTCCATTTCTTATCAAAGGTCTCACGTGCACCTAACGACTTGAGGCTTGAAACAGGCACAATCAAAAAAAGACTTTCGACACAATACTCGGTGCCACATGTGTTTTACATGATATCCGTTAACCGTGTTCCAACCGATTTAGCTAGTATGCCGCAGCGTGCCATTTTCACGTGATGTTCGAGACCACAAGATCTAACAAAACACGGCGCAGATAGGGGAAAATGAGCTTAAAGCGCTCCTGGTTTGGAGCAATCTAGTTTACAGCATGGACTGCAAAGCAAGTTCTATCGCAGACTCAACCGGCAGCACGAGAGGACCCTTGTGCCCTGAGACCGATTTGCAGTCCTATGGCTACTAGAGAAGCCAACTACATGGTGTATAATTTCATTGACAATGCCAGAGATATATTCAGCATAAAAGTGGTCCTCGACAACTTGAACCATCATCTAAATGAGCAGAGTTGTCTGGTTACGGTGTCAAAACAAACGTTTTTACGTAACCCTAAGAATGCTGCCTCTGTTTTCATGTGTCTCTTTGAAGTGGAAGTCGCGGTTATGTGGTTTGTAAACTATTTGTGCATCTTATTACTGGTAGACGAACTCCGGTTTGGCTGATGAAGTACACAGCCTCATTAACCCTGTCTGGGTAGCTTTATTTGGATATCGACACTTTTTAGTACCTAGCGTTTCAAATTAAGCATTATGGAATTCTTCGTATAGTGAGACGTTGACTCCCAACTTTATAGTCAATGAGCCGTGGAGGTGTAGGTCTTTGTTCGAAAGCACAACAAAGTGTTGCGGGAGCAAGCTGATCCAGCGAACCACTCCATGATCCTGAAAATGCTTAGAAGCTTTTTAAATCACTTCGCTCTCCCCTTCTCGTCACCTTTGTATCAAATAGAGCAAACAGAATCCTCTTTTATCTTAGTAGGTATACTTGGTGTGGCCAAGACAGCGTTGTTCTCCAGACCTCATATGCTGAACTTTCTTCGTATATAGTACTTGTTATCTTTTGAGATATATTCCAGCAGTCGAATTTTCGCTCATTTCTCTTCCGGTCAAACGGGTTACACGCCTCAACCAGACAAGTTGAAAGACCGCGCGTGTACGTGAGGTACCTTTGCAGCCAATATGTCTATGACTATGGATGGCTGCCAGGGTAGTTTCTGCAGAGCTTTGGCTTAGGAGACAACAACTGCATAAAGTAAGGGCTATAACTTGGTGGTGTTTGAATACATATGTCGGGAACGAAGGCCGGTCTATGGACGTCATCAGTGGTCACTAAGTGCGATATTTAAAACCCTCACAGGATCACGTCCGAGAATCACGTTGGACCGTTACATTATGCAATGATATACTGTAACCAAGCTCGAATAGTGAGATTATATTCGTGGCGTCAAAACATTTGAGAAGGAAGAAAACAGAAGAGACACTGACAAGTTGTCGTCTTTACGGATCCCAGGGCAATGAGGCGCCTTGAGGATGGAGTCCGCTTCACGTGTGGTAATCTACAGAGTCGGACAATGCTCAGTTACAGGACTTGTAGTGCCCAAGAATTCATGGGAGGACCATCATTCCAAGCCTATTCTAAGTCAATCATGGCAGATCCATGGCAGCTCTCCTACATTGGCATGCACATATGTCTGCAAATAGGGCGCAAGGGGTCAGCTGATATAAACGAGTAAAATTGCCGTATGCAAAACTGCAGGCTCCAAAACAAGAGCAATGGGCTTCGGGGTTGTTGCGCATATCACTTACACGCACATGCGGCAGCTCGCTTGTCGACCAGGCTTTGCCCAGATCAGAAGGAATATTTGAAATTGTGTTCTTTCTCGTCACGAGGTTGACGTGGTGGTGAAGACGGCGGGACCCGGAGCTATCTCGTCAAGTTGAGAGACCTGTCAGCTCCAACCGGTCCGCGCCAGTCATCCTTCATTGTCATCGACGCCGAGATGCCGAGGACCTGCGACGTATGTGCGGCCACGGGACAGGAGAAATCACCGAGAACAACGTAACATGCCGAAACCGGTTTTCCAACTTTGCATTGAAACGGTGCAGGACTTGATTTGCGTTGGACGTAGAAGGAGAGAGAGAAGACAGAACCCACCCACCCCATAAACTTGCATCGTTTACGCGGATGAGAAACGGCGACAAGACGACCTTCAGAGAAAAGGGGCCGCGTAGTTCCGAGAGGTTTACGCAAGCCAAAGAAACATCAGACGCGGCTACCGGAGAACCTTACATGTCACTTACATGTCGTCGGCAGCTTCCAGCTCCCACGTCGTCCGTACATTCGTGCCCAAAAACCTTTGCCCCCTACACAAACATACTTTGGTTGCCAGTCCAAGCTGAACCTGCACGGGCGAGAGTAAAGCCGCCGTTGTAGACATGCATCGGACTGTTTGTTCAGAGCCTGTCGACGTAAGCACACACCAACTCCATCTCACGAATCCCGTTACCTCTCAGATCAACTCAAAACATGGCCACAGGTTCATGAGCGCAAGTACGCACGGAAGGAAGCCCGGGTAGCCGCGTCTTCTCCCCACAGCCACGCGTTTCATCACAGGCGACGGTTGCAAAACTGTCATTCCATTCTTAGAAAAGCTTGTTTTCTCTCTCTCTCTCTCTCTCTCTCTCTCCTCCCTCGATGATCCCCAGCTCCAGGCAGCCGCATAACGGGAGGCTTAGATCGCTCCGGACCCTCATATTCCTCGCATCGCACCAGGTAGATTACCAAAGACCCAAAGCTTGGTAGGACCATGACAGGTAGACCGAATAAGTCAGCAGCCCCCAAAAGAGCTCCCAATACCCCGGAATCGGTCCCGGGAGCCAGATAAATGGACCCCAAAGACAATGACACACCAAAAACGACCATACGTGGACAAGTGGGGAGAGAAACAGGGTGCTGACGTGAACCGCTGCTGAGTAACATTCCCATGGCCAGCAACGCCCACAGGGCTGATGGCAGGGTGACCAAGGGAACCCGCAGCCACGAGCGTTCCTGTCGGTGAAGCCAGATCTGCCAAGCCTGTTTCGTTCGCTTCCAAGAACCCATCCTGATGAGAACCCTGTTCACCATGCGGCCACAAGTTCCCCCCTCCCCTCCCTCCTTCCCTCCCACACCAAAAAGGTTGGGGGGGAAGGGGGGGGGGGGGGGGGGGGGGGGGGGGGTCTTACACGAACTGGGCTGGCTCGATGAAGGATCTTGGCATGGACTGGACCTCGCTCGATCCGGCAGACGGCAGACCTGCCATCCTGTCAGCAAGTTCAGCCCATCGAGCCGCGTCGTCCCGCCTGGGAAAGAGATCCCTACTGCGCTTGCTGCCTACCTAATCCCCTTCTTGACGTGGTGATATTTATAACCTCGCCTAAGATACAACTGATGTACTGTTTACAGGGCGGCCCTCGTGAGGTCTCACACGCACGCACACAATAATGGCCATACACAGTCGCAAGGACACAGTAAAGTAAATCATGCTCGATGCTCGGCCCGAGAGTCAGCGTCACGGACGCGCAGGAGCAACGGCCATACCCCTCCCGTCTTCCTCCCCTCCCATTGCTCACCACTTCAGACGTAGAGAGCCGATGGACCTATCACGGAGCTGCGGGGGTGATCCTTCACACAAGAAAATCAGACCTGGGCGTTGACGGATGGAAGCCCCCCCACCACCCCCTCGAAATGAGCAAACCAGCAATGTTTGGAAACATGGAATTCTCACGTGTTATTCATACTCGTGTTCTTTTTTTCACTATGCCCCAAAGTTTCCCATCCTCCGAACCCCGAAGAGCGTTGGGTAGGACAAGACCGACCCCCGCATCCACGCATCTCGGCAATGGGGCTGCGGCCATTGCTTCTCGGGATGGATGAGCCTCCATTTGAAAACGATGGAAGAAATATGAAAACTCCATTTCGAAAAACGCCCCGAGGGCCCTGCCAACCCATGTTCCGCCATCTAGTAATAGAGCCAGCCAAGAGATTCAAGCACGCCAAGACCCCAAAAGGCAAAAACGACGGAACTCATAAAAAAACAAAAAAACTAGAGCAGAAAAAATCAGTTGAACCACCATAGCCGTAGAACCAATCGGCCGTTTTCCATTCGCTTGTTTGCATAACCGTCGCAACCTCGGCTGCCCTCCCAAAATCATAGGTGACAGTAGCAAGACTCGAATGGCCCGGGAGACGAAAAAAAGGAGGCAGGGGAAACAGAGAGAGGGGGGAAAGGGGGAGAGGAAAAGATGGGAGTCCACGGCCTCTGCGTTTCTCTGCCGCTCATCGCCACCGCTCTCCCATCGAATGAGGCCAGAATATACCCCGCTCAGAGTGTGTAATTCTGCATATCCTGAAACATAAACATGTTGTCGGCGAAATTCATCGTCCCCGGGTGCGTGGGCAACCCCATGTGGGCGGCGACGCTGGACGCATCGTAGGCCATTGGCGGCGCGTTGCGCTGTCGAGGGACCTGTTGCGCTCTCGCCTGCTCGTCCCGGAGCTTGACGTACTCGGCGTGTAGGGATGAGTAGGCCTGGCTGAGGGAGTCGTTCTTTTGCTTCTGCTCGGCGAGCATGACCTCGAGGTCCTTTATGCGCTGGTCCTTGCGCTCTCGGTACGCCCGTTGCGAGGCTCTGTTCTGTGCACGGCGACGCTATAGAAGGAACGCAGGCTTGTTAGTCTTTCCCGCCGAAGAGTTGTGTAACCGTTGCTCTGGGTGTCACCTAGCGCAGTATCCGCGGGTGGGGGCTTCAGGACTTACCGAAAGGACTGACGGCGGCGCGTTTTTGTAGCGGTTCTCACGCTTCCTCTTGGCGGGAGCCTTTGCGGGAGCTGTCTTATCGTCTGAGGTGGGCTGCGGTGACGCTGTGTCTCGAGACGAGCTCATGGGGCTGGGATAGATGCCTTGATCCAGGCCATTGAAGTCATTTACGAGGGTCATGTCAAACTAGGTCGATCCTAAGTCAATTGAATGTCGCGGGGTGTGGGAAGAGCCAACTTACACTAGACATGACAGGACTTGTTGACTCGGATGAGCTGGTGGTATCCAAGTATTGCTCAGGTTCGTCATAGATGTAAGGAGCGTCCATTTCCAAGAAGTTCTCCACGTCGTCGTACATGTCCAGCGGCAGTGAATGATCCATTTTCAGCAATTGAGTGCTTACAGGGGAATGCAAGATGTGGACGGTGAAGCTGAGATGGGTTGGTAGGCAAGCAGATTTGGCTTGATATCGGCTCGAGACGCGCAAGGTTCTAGGGCAGGATGAGGGTTGGGATGATATATACTGGAGCAAGCAGGCAAAGCGTCGTCTGCATGTGTGTCTGAAGAGTGATGATGTGTAAGGCAACCCAAACTACGCCACGAGGATTTGCAACGGGCTGAGGGGGATTATATAAGGCGCGTAACGTATGCAAATAAAAAACTACGAAGACATGCACCACCAGACAGGGTACCGGTAGGTAAGGGACAGCCTAATCAGCGGGGCAGACGCAGTATGCACATTGCAAAGCTGTGTCCTGTGGTCGATTAGTAGGTAAGCAAAATTGTGGCAGACCTTTGGGGACCACGAACGTATACACACTCACACCCACCATACACGTACATGCATACATACACATGCACCCACACACGAGCAACGCAGCTGCTCAGTGGGTCC
This sequence comes from Colletotrichum somersetense, assembly GCA_030867255.1. NCBI lineage: Eukaryota > Fungi > Ascomycota > Sordariomycetes > Glomerellales > Glomerellaceae > Colletotrichum > Colletotrichum somersetense. Next base: position 8,543 of record MU843615.1, read on the forward strand.
CCGGTCGAACTGGACCCCAGATAGCACACCTCCTGGGCTGCTTAGGTGCATTGCGGGCCTCCGTCCACCCTCTTGTTCCTGGCCCTTGGTTGTGTTCAAGGTTGCGTGATGGAGAAGCGAAGAGCACTAGAAGAATTGTCGCCGCCATCTTTTTTGGGCCTGGTCAAGAGCTTGTGCCGCATGCGGTGGCGGCGGTGGTGGTGGTGGTGCGGGCAGGGATAGAATTGGAGACTGCCGTTGTCTTGTCTGCGCACGCGAAGTCCCGCTCTGAACGGGCGGGCTGCAATGTTGCAAGGGCCCCTGGCAATACGGAACAACGTTCGACGGGGACAGAGACGGAAGACGGCAGGCAAAGACGGAGGTGAGGGGTTGAGATTGTCGTGGTAAGCCGATGCGGTGCCGTTAAGTTTTGGGCCTGCCGCCGTTGCATGATGCTGAGCCATCTCGACCACGACGCTTCGAAGGGCAAGATGAGATGATTCTGTGTAACCAGCCATCCGACTGTCCAACTTTTTTGCCAGTCCAAACCTCGGACGGCATGATTTACGAAAGCACCGCCGCAGCCAGACCTACCCTCGCCGTCTCCCTTTCCTCATCCCATCCCTGGAAGCATGAGAAAGGTTCAGGAGGCGAACATTCGCGGTCTCGCCTCTTCGGTGTACTTTAGATTTTGTATGTACGATGGATGCAGCTTTTGCCGTCCGCGAATCCAATGCATGTATCCTTATTGCCATATACAATGAACGTATGCACGCTTCGTTTGTGACTGGAATGACGTGTTTGCTACTTTTCCCGCTGACCGTTAAGCGGCCCTCGTCTCGCGGAGCATTATCGAAATGCCGTTTTACTGAGATAACAGTCAAATCCCGATTGTCGCCAGAGGCCGAACGTGTATTCATATTGCCTGCCCGACAGTCGTCCAAGACTAGGGCTAGGAGGGGGGGGGCGTGTGGTAAAGCAGGAGGTGGTGTCGCTAAGCGTAGCCTTTGCAATCCCGCCTTTTCGGATCGCTTCCAAGCAGTGAAGCTTCATTCTTGGTAGACTTCTGGCAGAAGAAGGGCGGAGCCCGATTTGGATGCAAGCTGTGGGGGGTAGCATTGGCAAGGGCGTATGCATAGAATGGCAGCGCCTGGTGCATGTCGTACTTGTTCGCATTTTTCGGGTAACTCGAGGACGAGATGCTTGCTGCGTCAAAGTGTTCTGATTGCTTCGTCCCGTCAAATATGGAAGTGGACAGCACCCCGAAATTGGTTCGAGACATGTTCCTCGAATGACGACTCGCGCGACCGTCTATAGCGACTTACATCCGTCCCGGTGCCAAAATGTTCGCTGGCCGCTAGTCAGTCACCACGACGTCTTGGTACTGTGGCATGACGGCGGTTCTCCGTGTAAGCAGTGCTGGCGCTGAATGACGACAGCGAAGATTTTGGATGTATCGTCCTAGGGCAGCGTAGCCGTCGTGCGTTTCCCCAATTCTGAATCGAATGGGAGTTTACGCCCCCCCCCCTTGAGCAAAAGTGGCCTTGCACATCTGTCAATTCGCCAGTTCGTATGCATCCATGATACGGGCTCCCACGGGCAACAGACAGTATGCAGGGCAACGGCACGAGCACCGCAGCTGTGCATAGGGCAAGGGACGGTTGCCTTGCGAGGCTGGACCAGCCCCGTAACCCAAAGCCAAGATACTGCTGCGCGATGCCAACAATAGAAGTCTCCATGATTCCTTCCTTGCGGGAGGCGTAGAGGTGACTTGCGTCAAAGAGACTGAATCCTGTGGCGGGCATGTCAGCTAGTGTTGATGGTTGTCGGAGGGTTTCCGAACGAACTTTAACACGGCCATAGACCGGAGCTACCGCGATACAGGAAGGGGTTCCCAAGACATGGAGAAGGGGGGAAAGATACAGGTACGATCCCCGACTTAATCTTTACCAGGGACGGCTGGACTGGATGCCGAATTCTGATTTGCTGGATGGCAGGCTCCGATGATACCTAGCACACTGGTAGTCTGGTACAGAACCCTTGAGATTTGTGTTGCGACGTCGAGTAGGCTTGTGCTTTGGCTCGGTGCCATTCATCTCGCTGTCCGCGACATGGGGAGGGAGGAAACATGGGATTGGGGGTCCGCTCCAAATTCCCCAAAATTTCCCTGGGCCTTCTGAATCCGGGGATGGTTAATGCGGCGGACGCGCAGGCGATGTTGGGCTAGGCCGTGGGGCCTGTCTCTGCTGTCGTCGGCTCAGAAATTCCCGGCAAGACCCCCCCCATCCGTCTCCCGGCAAGGTGTATGGTGCGGATGGCAGATCCTACAGGCAGGCAGGCAGGCAGGCAGGCAGGCACTTCTGTTCGCTGCGCTTGCAGAAACGGCACGGAATAACCGCATCCACAAAACGTGGAGGTTCAACCGTGTAGTGTATTAGGTAGGGTAACGACACTTAGTTTTCCTGTGGACATGGGAGGGGAAAAGGATCGAAAGCTGCAGGCGAGGACCAGGTGGTACCTACCGTGTCTATCAGATTAACATGGCAAGGCAGGTACCCAAAGCGTACTGGATTAGGTAGGTAGGTACGTATGGTGAATGTGTGTGTTGTTTTCGTCTGTGAAGTGGAATTCCGCCGCACTAGTGGGCCGAGCGCTCGGCCTGCAGCGTTTTGACCTTTTTTGGTAGGTGGTGGATTGATGATGTATGTGTACGTATGTACGCACTCGTCTAATCCGGAACCGTTTCTGAGCAGCACCGTTTTTTGTTTTGTTTTGCCATGTGGACAGCCCCGAGAGGCTTCGGTGTAAGCGAGATGGCGCCCGTCAGACACTGGATGTGACATGCACTATTGCTCTCAGTGGGTGGCTAAGTGGCAGCGCTGCTACCGTGCATGCTTTTCTGCCGTTGTACTCCGTACTTTATACTACCTAGGTACCTATGATGGATGTGGCTTGGGGTGTCGGCCGTTTTACTGTCCAGTACTGACCACCCGTCGTCAAATGGTCTGGCCACGATCAGCAGTCCTGTTCCGCCCCGAGCCGAATCCTGCCACCGTAACCCGCCCCCGGGAGCGGAACTCCACAGCGGACCACCCACCGGGAACCGTCGGCAGTCACACTCCTCTCAGAAAGACAAAATCCTTCCACTGAATCGGAAATAGCAGACCAGGGGGAATAACTGCTATCGCGCCCGCCCGCATGTGCAAGATGCGTCGGTTCTGTGCAGCAGTTTCTCGTTCTTGCTTCACAAGTCCCGCTAGGGCATGTCACTGTCCCCTACCGAGATCAGGCAGCCATTATTGTCCCTGTTCGAGTCCCCTCCCCCCTCCCCCCTCCCTCCCCCTCTCCATGTCCTTCTTTGCTTCCCATTTCGAAGCAATTGGCGGGGTTTCCTAATGGCTGGGTTTCGGGGTTGTCTTAATTGTGGTAGTGTATTCTGTTCGAACCTCAGCAAAGTGGCGCCGGTACGAGCGTACCAATCAGAGGCCTGCATTGTTTTTGTCATTCTGCCGGCTGCGTCTGCTAGCGTACCGAGTGTCCCCATATCCCGTGGGACCCTACATCCCTTACCTACGGAGTTTACCACTACTATGTATTTACTTACGAAACCTAAGCAACTGGCGTGCAGGGGGCATTCTGACATAGCGCGGTCCCCGTAGCATTATACACTGCGGATAAGTCTTCGTGAGATCTTTGTTCCACTCGCCCCCGCCAGTACTCACACCACATTCTGTAAATCTCGGTGAGCAACGTGACTGTGTTTTTCACTCGCTCGTTCGGTCTCACTCCGTAGTTGCCCACCCCCTCGTCCGGACTCTAGAGCAAGTAATTGGATATTAGGTTATTGGAGGAGCACCTCGGGCAGGGTTCGAATAAGTAGATGTATATGCTATTTAAAGCCCGCGCCCCCCCTTATTGCCAAACTGGGCAATTCAGGTTGCTGGCCGGCGCACCCTACTATGTACGGATAGACCAGATCGCGTACCCGTTCTCTCGGTCGGCCTTGTCCCGCCACTTCATCTTCCATTTCAATGTTGCTTCTCGGAAGGGGAGTGGTTAGCTGCCGATATATCAATGTTTTACCTCGTGCTTTAATGTCCTACCTCGTGGTTGTTGTATCTGCCTGGATTCGGCGACAAGGACATACCTTGATTTGCCTGCAGCGCAGATGGAGTTGGTTGAGCGGAATTCCGGTCAAGACGTCGGAAGAAAGTTTCCGTCAATCCAATGTTGCAGAACCCCAACGACATTGCAGCACCATCTAGAGACGAGGAATGATGTTATTGCAGCAACCACACGGGCCAGTGAAAACCCTTGTGTGGAGTCCAAGATATGCTGTGAGGGCAGTGGCTGAGGTTATCATCTGATAGCCATTGGATTAAGCTCGCCTTCTTCGCGCGGCACGCATGAGTCTCGACGTGGGTCCAATGAGCCAAGACACAATTAGCATCTTAGCAATGTACTAGTTTAAGTAACATCATCTGGCTCGACCGCAACCAGATGACCACTGCGTTCCCTAATGCCTCAGGCCGACAGAGACCGGCATGGTTGCCCGCAATCCCGAAAGTTGCATTCTGTCGAAAGCCCACCCCACGACATGCGCCCCCGTGGGTTGGCCGAAGCTGTTAGCACGCGAGGTTTGCTCTCAAGAGAACAGCGCATCCAGGGCATACCATACCACCTGCGCACGATGAAAAGCGAAGCTGCGTGGAGAAGTCTACATCGCTGACCGCCTCTCTGTCTGTGAGCGAGGGCATGACAGCGCACCTCTGCTCTACAACTCCACGCCTAGGAACTCGGAACTTACCATCGTAGCCTTTCCGGGGGTTAACCAATGTTGGATCCCCGGCTTGATCCGTATATAGCGTGGGTGCGCGTTCCAGGTGTCCCGCACCCCGCAGGTTGCAAAGAGCGACATTGGGGTAGTGGCCGTTTGGCGCAAGGAGTAGTAGGCAAATGAGGTACTTGGCTACGCGGGTGCCACATGATAGCAATTTTCCAGCCATCTAGGCAGAAGGAATCTTTGCAGGTTATTCACATCGGGATTCCGATACCCATCCTCAAGACGTCCAATAGGCTAAGCAGCGGCTGGCGGGGTTCCCTCGCCCAACTGCGCTCTTCCCCACTGCTGAGTGACTATTATCCGAAAAAGGGAATTTCCGCTCGTCTGCAGTGATGAAAATACAGGGGTCAGCATGCAGGGGACTGACATGCGTCTGCTGGTACGCCCAGCCGCTATTCCCCGGCCACGCGATTGGCGATCATCCACTTGGGGTCCGAAGTATTTTCTGCCCGACGACGGCCCTAGCTTGGGAGGTTACACGAGTTATGCCGTCAAAAATCCTCAGTCCCTCTCAGCACCTACAGGTCCGTTCCGGACCGAAATCTAATGTCCCGGAGAAGGGAAAGAGTCCCTCATCCGACCTCGGAACCCAGCCCTACGGTGACGGACGAGGCACTTGGCCAATGGTCATTTCACCTTGTCCGCATTTTCATTTATACGTACATTGGGCGATAGTGTTGCGCTTTTTTGAGATTGACATTGATCCCAACTAGTTTTATTGACACTGCCACCGAGATTTCAAGTAGCTGGTGGCTCTAACAAATTTGTCGGCCCCGAGCTTCCTGTACGGCTTGCATGCTGCCGTTCAAGACCAAGGTGTAGTGACGCAGTTGCCGCCATGACATCTTTCCGTCCTCGTAGCCAATCCAGTCGATTCCTAACGGCAGGTGCCGGGAGGGTAATAAAAGCTTCGCCCTTGATTTTGGTCTAAGGCTATAGGACCCTGGCCATCATATGAAGGAGCAAAGGGAAGTCTGTGTCTTGGTTACCTAGTCCCAGCCCTATGCAAGGACTTCGTAGGCGCGACTGTAGGGGTCTTTGACACCAACGGCTCTGCCATTGGCACTGATATCGTTTCGACTTGGCGCATCCCAAGTCCTGGCATCTCCAGGACAGGAGAGAAAGGTGTAGAACGACCAAGGCGTATGTCTCGCTGGCACATTCTAGAGCTTCTCAAGTCCGGCTTCGGCCTGGGCCGCAACCGAAGGCAAGCCGATCATTTTGCTCATGTCGATGGCCTGCTGAAACCGTTTCCTAGCATCTTCCTTCTTTCCCAACATGGCAGCGATATCACCCATGTTTGCCAAGGCTACGGCACATGCCTCGTCGCACTCTTCGGTTCGCTCATCGCCCGTGATATCCTTGGAATGTGAGTAAGCGTTGCGAGCCCAATTCTTGGCAGCTTCCAGGAACCCGGCACGATCCGTTGGCATGTCAGGGCTGACCATCGCGTTGGAAGTCGTAGGTGCGTTGGGAATGGCCTCCAGCGGTGTCTGAAGAGGATGCTGCGCAAAGGCCGCAGCCAAGTTGTTCACTACATGAAGCGTCAGCAACGTCCAAGTGTACCTTTCGGGGGCAGCGCTCAGAATAGTTGAAGGCGAAGCGGCATTAACATACTGATTGTAACTCGATGGCAGGGGCTGTCGCAGAGGCGCAATGCATGGAAGAACAGCGGCACTGCCAAATGGAACTGAGACTTGGACTCGTAGTGTTGAGCCAGGGCTGCGACGCAACGTCAGTACAATGTCGGCAGAGGCTTCACAACGTCACGATGTGGTGTGGTAGATGACAACGCACATTCCATTGCTCCTCCAATTTCCTCTGGGCTCATCCAGGGGCCCTCTTCCTTCTTGACACCCTCCTCGTGGCGGCGCCGTGACTCCTTCAAGGCAGTCTCGACGGCCCACGTCAAGCGAGCCTGGGCGTTCTCTGGTTCCAGAACATGCTCATCAGAGTATAGAACACCCAGTTTGGTGCTGGTGCCAACAGCTTTGGCAAGCAGACGGGTGCGTTTGCGCCATAGGTTCTCGGGAACCTTCTCTTCACCATCTTCTGCAACGATTGGGCGTTGGTCCGCAGGCGGTGCCACGACAGTGGGCGGCTTTCCTGACTTGTCCACTGTCCCGTCTGCGATGGACTTCTCCATCCACTCTACCCACTTGAGGCAGTCTCTCAGGACTGAATTCAGCACAGTGATGGCTCCTTGGTAGTTGCCAATCTTCTCAAGCCAAGCGGCTGTCTGAATCCTGATGCCCAAGACGTCGTCAGAGAACGGATCTAGCTGAAGCTCGTTGCACTGTTCCAAGGCTTGCTTATAGTATTTCCTTGCCAGGGTCGGGTCGGGGCTGATGTTGGTGTAGTATAGTGCTCGACGGAGAGACTTTGCGATTGGCTTGGGGTACTTGGTGAATTGACGGGCCATAAAGTAGTCAAAATAGAGCTTGACAATGTAGATGGATACACCTGCCAGGCTTGCGAGACTTGAGCGCAGGTCAGTCAGCAGGGCAATGCAGAGTTGGTGACAATGGTGGACAGTTTACATAGCTAGGGCTAATATAAGCTCTTCAGGGCTCTCTTTGAACATCTTCTTCATTCCTTGCGGTTTCATCGAAGTCAAAAGTGAACGGAAAGAGATTGCTCTCCAAAGCTGGCGTGTTTGAGACGGTGGCGGTGGTGGAGGCGGAGTCGACGGGTTAAATTTCTTGGGGCCATTGTATGGCGAGTTCGATGTACTCTGCTGCCTCTTGTGCCTACATACAGTGGCGGCGCTCGGAAGAGGGTCGGCTCGTAATGATGCGCAGGACGCAGTGAACGGTTTGATGACTTGACGGCGGCACGGGCCAATGGCCCTTAATGCCGCGATGCGCGACGCTGCCATCGTCGAGACCAATCGAAGACACGAATCGTGTTACAGTTTTATAGGCGTATAGTGCTGAATTGGTCGTGGGACGAGCTTCGTCGATGCTGTCTGTGATGGTTGGTGATATTTGTGCGATTCTTGTCCGGCGAGTGACGTATTTATTCCACGAAATTTAATGGAAGATCGGAATCGTCGCAAAGACCAGAGCTCTTTGCTATTGTGGGTCCGTGTCATAATGCGCAGCGAATCAAAGAGAACGCTTACTCCGAGGCTCACCCGGGCATGCCGCAGGGGCCCCCACCTGGATCGTGGGGAAGCTCGGGCACCAGAGGGGCAAATGTCGAGCTTCTTTCCCCTCTATTCACCACCGTCTTTGTAAGAGAGATAGAATATTTCCAACCCTGCTACTTGTACCTGACGCCCCGAATCTGCGACTCGGTACCGACAATCCATATCATCTGTATTTCATCGAACCCCAAGAAAATGGCGGGAAGATTCGAGCCCAAGGTCCCTGTCGAACTCGCTCCCCCCAAGGACGATCCCATCACACTCGAGGAGTTGGCAAAGGCCGATGGTAAGTTGTATTTACTTCCGTCTAAGATGCCCTGTCTTTTCATTTAATCCTTGAGCGAAAATTGCCCATCGGCTTGTACCTGGTTCTGGGTGGTGTGTGCGTTGGAGAGATCATTCGGTCATTGTGGTGCGTCCTCAACAATAGGAGCTTAGCCGTCAAGGGTTGAATAAATCAGGACTGGTTTAGTCGCCTATGAAGGACTAGAAGCGATCCGAAATCGTGTTCGGTTGTTATGTTCTATAACTATGTTGTTCACATGCAAATATTATCGTCAACTTAACTTACTCGATGCCGGTAGCGCTAACAACATCATAGGTTCGGATCCCAATGGGAAGACATACGTCGCGATCAAGGTAAGATCAAACGTATAAGAACAGTGTAAGCGGTATCCAACATTTTCACACCAGGGTATTGTCTATGACGTGACGGGCAACAAGGCCTACCAACCAGGAGGTTCCTACAACGGTGAGTCCCAAAATGGCTCACAAAAGCCAAAGGTGGTGGTATGGATACTGATATTCAGGCAGTCTTCGCTGGAAAGGATGCTTCCCGCGCTCTGGGCATGACCTCAACAAAGGCCGAGGATGTCAGCCCTGAGTGGCAGGACCTCCCAGACAAGGAGAAGGGCGTGCTCAACGACTGGATCACCTTCTTTTCCAAGCGTTACAACGTTGTAGGTCGCGTCGCAGGAGCTACAAACACGGAGTGAATGGCAGGAGGAATAGTAGTCCAGTTCCGAGATGACGGAGAGCAAGCTGGAGTAATTGGTAACTAGAGGATACTGAAATCTCAAATATTGCTTCCATTCGCTCATCTGAGCTTGGTACATTGCCGGGAGTAAGTGTAGTCATAACACATATTGTGAGCCTATTCTGCGGCAGTGATATTGAACCGAAGACTGCGAGTTTCCCTTACTCCTCCGGCCCTTCTCATTCAGCCCCTCCTTGGAGGAAACACTAATATTGATTTTGATGTTAGTATTGCGGTCACACGTCACGGCCTTTTGGCAGTCGTTGCGCGTGTTGCAGACCATCACATCGAATATAACCAAGGGCGATGTGCCCCTGCGGCATTTCTCAACATATCGTTCTATGTACGATAGCTGACGGTCTCATGCGATGTCACCGATTTAGTATGACGTTTCTACACTCTGCACTTAATGCTAGATTGACCATCGGCCTTGAGTTTCCTTTCACAGCTACCGGATTCAATTGTAAATATCTCATCGGACCAATGAGAACCTCCTTGTTGGGCTCAACAATTGAAATCGGATACGAGCCACAGGAATTGATTCGAGGCGACCTGTTTACTAGTGTCTGAATGAGTAACAAGTGACCAGTCTTGCGTCATCTGTTCTATCCTAAGTGGGGGGATGCTCAATGGACAAAAACCTGAGCCTAGACTCTTGAGTCTATTTCCCCGGGGATTTGGTCTTATTTACATGAAGGAGCTCCCGTCCCGATGTTTCAGAGTGCCGTCTTGGTAATGCGTAGCCTTTATGTTATCCCGTCTTACGAAGTGTTGTGCATATGCCCGTTGCCGTGTTTGTCATCCGGTCATACTACGATATAGGTTGGTTCATGAACGTCTCGAAACACGGGACTGGGCAAGAGAGACGACTCTTGTTTACATACGTCGGATCAGAAACTGCATAGCATATTGCCCCACAAATCTTCCAAGGGATGCTACGCCAACCACGATCCCAAGTAAATATTTGGGTGTACTTGTGAGCCTCATCACTCCAATAGCCATTTTATTCTACCCGAAGCTACGTAGGTAAAAGACCCTACGATGTCCCTCAACTCAGACTGAGCCAACCAAATTCATAGATCCGCTCAACCCAGCGCCCTGTTGTTTAGCATAACTCACCAGTTCACGAGACCGATGAGAACTCCATACCTGTATCCGCTTCTCGCGTCACTCCGTGTCAGGTTCAGCACGATTACAGTATGTGTACCCGCTGGTTGATGTGTACAAGAATCGAGATGCATTTACCACCACTTTTGCCGCCCATTCCTGCTACAACCATAGGGCGCTCGCTGCAGGCTTTTCAATCCAGAAAGGCACAAGAACTTTGCATATAGAACAATCATAATTTCAATCTACCCCTGCCCAGGTCCACACCAGTTCTTTATGCAATACCGTCCGCCAAAGGTCCATATCACTACATGAATTGAGACGCCGGTCGTATGGCAATACTTATCAAACATCGAAAAATGTAATCATCCAATCATCAAACCAGCCGGTCAAGTGTCGGGGGGGGGGGGGGGGGGGGGGGGTTTTGGGGTTTTTTTTTTTTTTCCCAAGGGGGTTTTTTTTCCCAAAAAAAAAAAAAAAAAAAAAAAAAACAACCACGAAAAAAAGAGGGGGAGGGGGGGGGGGGGGGGGGGGGGGGGGGGGGTGGTTGGTTTTGGGTGTTTTTTTTTTTGCCGCAAGCGAGATTCTCTCTCCAAAAATAGAGAAATATAAGGAAGATTGCCATCGTCGTGGACCAACGCCGCAGCCCTCAGCTGCTGACACCCTTTTCAACGACGGCGGCTCTGGCCGCCAACATATTCCTCTTTGTTGAGTCCAGCGGCGAAACCCGGGTTCTCCTGGGCCAGCCAGGCCGATATGCAATTGTCACATGGCACGTTTTGGCGCCACGAGTTGCGGAGAACCTTGACACCGAAGCATTGGTGATTCGGGTCGTTGCGAGCGAAGTGACAGTACGACTTCAGCCGTACAATCGAGTGGTTACAGGTGAAGAGAAATTCCTCCCAGTCACACATGTTTCCAGAGTGATTCGAGGGATGTGTCGGGCGGTGTTGGTAATAGGCTGTGAAAGAAGCTGTCTTCTCGTAGTCAGCTCGGAACTATGGTCAGTCAGAGGGCTCGAAAGCTGTTCAGATACATGCAAAGCTACTTACATTTGGTTCTGCGGCGATGTCTTCTCCGATGAAGCTTGATAGTCTGATCAATGTCTCTTGGTACAATATGTAGAGAACGTGTTGTCAGATGCTTCTTGACACAACCGTTGCCAGTCAGTGTTCGGAAGTGAATCTCGCCGTCAATGAGGCACACACTTCTGGACTGTTGCCCAGCTTTTATAGAATTTTCACTTCATGGCCTCGGCTTACAGACCACGGTAACCATCACGGGGTAGTTTCGAAGATCAATATGCAGCTGAGCGTAAAGAGCATGCTCGAGGTCACCAAGACGTCTGGCCACCTGGACGCAGTGTACGTCCCTGGCTAACTTGTTGGTGTTGTGCATCGATGGGATGTCGGTTTGCGAGGATACCATGCAGACCTGGACATGGTGTGGGGGGAAACCTCGCTCAACAACTATCTCCTGCGGGCTTCAACAGCTCCCATATGAAGTTTAGTCTCTTATGTCGAATGGGGGGGTGTCGGATGTGCGTCCCCAGGAGAGGAGACTGCAGATCCCCTGTTCGGATGGTAGATACGGATGCAGGAACTACCATATCCTTCCCCTCGAGATACTGTGAAGCTTGGCTGCCGTCTCAAGCCCGTTAATGGTAACAATCAATGCGCATAACGGAAGAACTGCGTCAGCATTTTCACACTGAAAGCGGCTCTTCAACTTTGGATTGGAAACGTCGACCGCCGCTTCGAGGGGCATTCACTCTGTGTTCTGGCTCCTGAGGAAGACGTGTACTCCTGGCGTTAGTGGGAAAGCACTTTGCAAAGGTGACGGCGTGCCAGGTTGCCCTTTGGAAGTTTGGTGCTAATAAGAGCCAATGCAGTATGAATTATTGCACGACCATGTCATAGATAATGCGCGCCATCCTCTAAAGGCTGCTTTGGTCACGTAAGGACTGTTCATATGGGTCTCCAGGACCTTGCCGGGTCAACACGACCGGCTTCATCTTGTTCTCTCTCTCCCCGTGCTGGTCTGTAACTTCTGGACCATGTGACACGATGGACGTCGAATCCCATCGACAGTGGAGAGGATTATTCCTGCACTGCCCAATTGCTTAAGCCGTTGGTTCAGGACCCAAAACGCTCGCATATTGCGAAGCGGCCCGATAGGCGGGTTTACCTAGCTGATATGTAAGCTCCTCCTTGGCGCAGAGCAAACACCGGATATTCTGCACGTCAGACGAGGCAAAAGGCCCAAACTGAAGATACGGCCGAACAGTTCCCTGGTTGTTGAAAAATTCTCACCATACCCTGCCATTAAGAACATAAATCGGGCATGCCACAGCGCAGCACGGATTCAAATGTCCATCTTGCAAGGTCAAATCTTGTTTTGGGCAAAAGACACACACTCGCAAGACTGTACAACAGGGGACAAGGCCCCGCTTGCCAGACCATCCGGCGGCCAAACGATGCAGATTCCCTCGAGTATTGGAGGGGTTGAACGAAGAAGAGGCCCTTCAGAAGTGAGTCTGCAAGCGCGGGAAAGGTTCAAAGCTAGAGAGTGAGGGACCATCGGAAGCCGACATTTGAAGAAATGACACATCGTATGCTGAGGTTCGGTTTCTCATTCGAAAAGCTTGGTGTGGGATGATGATTGCGTTGTTCTGTCACATGAGAGGTGATGCGACAGGATGCCGTGCGGGATTGCGCAACAAGTAGAAGGTGGAATCCGGGTGAGGGCGGATATGCGAGCCTCGCACTGCTGGTTGGGGGACCACGACTTCTGGCTCCAAAAAGCCAACCCCCATCGAAGTCAGCCGTTTGCCTTGGGGAAAGTTGCTGAATTTTTGGGCTACGTATAAGCAAGCCTACGACAGGTCAAGTCTTACTCGGTTCTGTGAAACTCTTTGCGATGGAAGCCGTCGTGTTCTCTGGCGGCCTAGAGCTCGGACGCGAGCAACCTTGTTAACCGAGAAACACCCATGATAGCAAGCAGTTATCGCTACAGTGATAGGGCGAGGGTAGGCAAGCTGGTCGAGAACGGCGTAAATCTTCCTCTGGACATGCCCGAGTCTCATGGGATTGGCCTCGTTGAGGGTGACATCGGCTTCAGAGTACCGAGGCGATTTGGCGTGGTTCCCAGGTAGTTGGATCAAATATCGCTCGTAGCCACTGTACTGTTCAAATTGGTGTCGAGAAAATGCAGTGGCTTTCTTTGTATGTTCCGGGTGTTTTCGTTGGCGTGGTTGTTCCCCTTCCTGTTACTGGGTGTCTGGGACGGTAGTTACCTACCTAGGTAGGTAGACAGGTAGGTTGTGTAACGAGACAACAAATGGAGTGTGCAGCGCAGTAGGAGTGTGTGCTTGATTGATTCAATGCTCTCCCGCTCTCTGAGCGGTCGATGTTTTGAAGTGGAAAAAATGCGACCCATTCTCCGGGCGCCTGGTTGCCTCGATGGTTGCCTTGTATCGCTGCCTAGTGTTTTCCGGGCGCTGATTGGCCGGCACCGGCCCTCGACGTGTGCTACTCACCGAGAATCGCCCCAAAAGCAAGGCGGACTAGCGGAAAGTGGACTGCGCCCTCGACCTCATGGCTGCCTCATCTACTCCCCTCAAGTGAGTGTGAGCCGCCCACAACCGCTCCTCACCTCACCTTGCCTCTCGTCGCATTAGTCACATCGAGCCTCATCCTCATCCTCATCCTCACCCCCTCTTTCCTTCTTCTTCACTGCCTCCTCCTCGTCCGAATGACTACAAGTCTCCTTCGCTCCCCTCCATGTCCATGTCGCCCAACTAAAACCTTCGGTTTTCTTCCATTTTTATCCTTTAGCCACCAGTCTTTCCTTCTGCAAGACCTCGCCTGTTTGCCCATGTCTTCCTAGTTCCGGAAGTCTGTCGTCCTCTTTCGGCCCCGACCGACCCACTGCGGACCGGCAACTCAACTGCATCAACCTACCCTCTTGACTCGGACCATCCGGACTCCGCTTCGCTTCGGCAAACCTTCTATAGCCAGTTGCCTTCTCCCGGTCACGCCGGCTTCAAACTTCAAGCTTCAAGCTTCCAAAGCCGGATCAAAAGAACAGCTCTGCGTGCCCGACTTCGGACTCGAGTTGGTTACCCTCCTTCCCTTCCGTCGTCTATCACTACATACATGTATTGTCAACTTTGCTATGTAAAACGTGCGGGCCAGTGCCCGCTGCCATGGGTGCAACTTCCCGCAGAGTCGCCTACTCTGTATTCCGCGGTCTGACGTGTGATTTAGTTGCGCGTTGCAGCTCATAGTCCGAGTTTTCATCCTTGACCTCTCTTCGCTACTACGACGACGTCCTCTCGTTAATGACGAATCTGCCCAGCACTATGGAGATGGATCTCGCAAAGCAAGGCCACATTGTTCCCATCCAGGACACAGAGACCGTGGGCAACATGTCGACGCCCTTGACGCAGCGCTTCCCTCACAAGGCACCGATGCCATGGAGCTTGATGGAATTTTATGGCGGGGAGCAGCCTTGGGTGCCTCCGGGGATTTTTGACGCATCTCAGCAAGGCCGACAAGCACTTGCGCCGGGTAGCCAGCCACGAAACAACAGCGTTTTCCAGGGCTGGCGGAGTACGCTGTCTTCGGAATGTGATACTGTTCCCCCGGGGTTTCCGCCTTCCGATTCCGGTTATGAGAGTAGGACCAAACACAGCATCGAAAACACATCTGTCTTCAATGATGTGGACCGCAGCCAGGATACCCAGAGTCTCTCGGGGCAGATAATGGACTTTCATCCCTTCGCCATAACCCCTACCGATGGGGGCTGGGACAGTATGGCTGCAACGCCCGTTCCCCTGTCCCAAGGTGGTGCCGTTGGAAACAGATTGGTTTGCCCGGACTGCCAAGCCCCTTGCAAGACCAAGTCAGAGTTGAAGTGAGTTTGCGCACTGGGGGTGCTCATTTTGGACAACCGCGCTGACGTATAAATTCAGCAAACACAACCAGCGGCACCGCAAAGCCTTCAGATGCAATGTCTCCGGATGTACCCGGAAGGAGGGATTTGGCACTTTGAACGACCTTGATCGACACAAAGGCAGTGTGCATCCTGACGTTTGCAACGTAGGCCCGCGGTTTCGTTGTCACCTTGGCGCATGCCAGGCCAAGGAAAAAATATGGCCCCGGGCGGATAACTTTAGGCAACACCTGAAGCGTGTGCACCAGCGACACGTCAGCCCTGAGGACGATCTCAGTGAATACTCGCTGCAGTAAGTGTTCTTGAACTGGGTTGTTATCGGATGTGATATCTAACAACACCCGTAGATCATCACCACAGAGACCCCAAGATGGTTCGTTCCAACAGAACACCCAAGATGATTTGGAAGGCGTGGGATCGGAGGAACTTTTCAACTCCTACAGCGCAGGCACTATGGCCTGGGATGACCGGCCGACAGCTTTTGAGGATATTCAACTATCTCCTCAAGAAGAAGCGTCGACGCCCATGGACCTCATCCTCGATCCATCTCTTGCCGGGACCGATGGCCCATCATCAGGTGCATCCCTCGATTCATCGGAGGTAGATATGGCTGCTTCCAAGGTTGAGTTGCAGAACCAAACTCCTGATCTGCTCCATGAGTCAGCACGCCACGAGTTCGTACAACCCATGGAAATCACGAGAGCTCCGTCTCCCAAGGCCGTTGTTGGAGCGAAGCGTGATGGCTCCCATGGATTCCGTACGGACCAGCATCGGCGTATCCCTATCAACCTGAGCTTGGATCGCGAACAAGATGCCCCTACTTCAGAACGAACCCAGAGCGGGCCTCGTAATGGTTCTCTAGCAGATAGCATGGACTGTGATGCCGCTATCAGGGCTCCAGCTCATCAAGGACTGGCCGCATCCAGCGGGGAGAAACAGCCTGTCGAACAAGGGGAGCAGCCGATGAATCAGTCTCCCTCTTTCCTGCAGATCAAGAGCCAAGAAGCCATGTTTGATTTTCTTTCGCAACTGCCCAAGAATGTCATTGAGACATTTCTCAAGAACCAGACAGAAGCCGCCCCTCAGAAACCCGCATCAGCTCCTAGCACAATTAGCAACAACCAACACCAATGTCCACACTCTAGCTGTCAAAAGGGCTTCAACCGAAAGTGTGAGCTCAAGTAAGCAATCTCTACCATGTCTTGTGTTAACCCAGCGTTAAAGAAGAGATAGAAAACACATGAAGCGCCATGAAAAGCCGTATGGGTGCACGTTTTCCAACTGCAAGAAAAGGTTTGGCAGCAAGAACGATTGGAAGCGCCACGAGAACAGCCAGCACTTCCAGGTGGAGATGTGGAAATGTCATGAGAAACGGGCCGATAATGAGAGCGAAAACTGCGGGAAGGTCTGTCACCGCCGGGAGACCTTCCGCAGCCACCTTGCAAAGGAACATAAGATGAACGATGCCTGGCAAGTCGACAAGGCGCTCGAGAAGTGCCGCGTCGGACGCAACGGCGAGCCCAGATTCTGGTGTGGATTCTGCAGCAAGATTGTCGAAGTTCCTGAGAGGGGTGCCACCGCCTGGGCCGGAAGGTTTAACCATATCGACGACCACTACGCAGGCCGGAACAACCAACCCAAGAAGGAACACTCGGACTGGGTGGCTGTTGATCCAGAACTTCCCGAGGTTGACCTCACCGGGTCTCCGGATGAGTCCAGCGACGCTGAATCGGCCGACGAGGGCCCCATTATCATCGACACGCAGAAGGCCGGGGGCGACACCCCTAAGACTGCAATCTGCCAGACGAGAAAGAGGAGGCTGGTCGATGACGACGACAACGACTATGACCAAAATGAACCTAAGCGCATGCGAACGTACAGGTGGTTGTGCGTAAGTAACCGTCGTTGTTGTCATGTGGTGAGTCCTCGCTAACAGATCACTTCTATAGTGCGCATGCAAATGGGACGCCGACTGTAAGCTGAATGACAACTGCATCGACTGCAACCACAGGCGATGCGATAACTGCGAAGTTCAATGTGTTACGATCCGGGACAAGAAAGAAGCCCATCGTTCCACCAAGAACTTGGCGAAGAGGGTTGTAATGTGATGATTGACATGATAACAATGATATCCCATGTAATAGCTATTGGCTACGCTCATGGTTTGTTATGACGGACATGGGGGAATCCCAACGCCGGATGGCAGGAAGGCTACGCGGAAAGGTTCCCGCAACCTCCCACGGACGGGTTTTGGCTAGGCTACGGAATCCACAACGGATCCTTGGCTGTATTTCCAATGTTTCTAACATACCTTTACTATATAGTACCTAGACACAGATAAGAAGCAAAACGTACCCGTCAGCGTCTGCCAGTATTGATCACCTACGCTCCTACTCAGCGTTTGGTACATATTGTGTAAGCATTCGTCAGACCTTTGCAAGCTGTTTAAAAGTGAGCGGAGCCCTTAACACCACAGATCAGTCCGCCCTGCCCCTCCTCCCACCCCCGGCCACTCGCCACGAGGCCATTCGACTCCCCAGACCCCACCGAGCGGCCGCCGCAGGGGGGGCGGGAAAGTCTTAAGGTCCCCGAGGGGCGGGAAAGCCCAAGGTCGCCGAGGGGTAGGGAGGTCGTAGGTTTCAGAGAAGAGAAGGATTGGAGAAGAAGGAGGTAACAGCAGGACAGGAGATGTAGCCGCGCGCCGGTGCGCCTTTGGGCTATGTGCGTGCTCTTTGGCGGGTAGCAACCCGAGGTATGGGGTATTGGGTGGTCGGGCTTGTCCTCCTGTCTGGGAGCCGCGTTGAGAAGGAGTATACTTGTTTGGGTGAATGGGAAGCGGAGGCCATCCATCGTACGCTGCTTCGCCCTCTAGCAATCGGTCTGCCAACTCCCCCGCCCACCCGGATTCCCATCACCGCCTCGAATCCGTGACCTGCTGCCTTCTTTTCCCAGCGCTCCTAAGCCCTGTGCATTACGGAACTTGTAAGACCTCCTCCCTCGTCCCATTGAAAGCAACAACCATGGTTCTGCTCGACTGTCAAAGTGGCATCGACCTGTTGGGGGTGATGTGTGTCTTGTCCGGGGTATTACCTCCGCAAAAGGGGCGTGGGAGGGGTGAAGCACAGAACAAGGTCGGGCAGGGATGATGTATCTGTACACAAGACAAGATACGCGTGAGAGAGGTCGAGATATGAACCATGCATGTTCCCTTCTCATTTCCCCGGCCCTCGTGTGGTGCCGGGCTTACTTCCCACAGATTCGTGTCTGGGGTGGGAGGGGGGCAACATCAACAATGGGTCGTTCGCGTGATGGCTTGGTGCGGCTGAGCAGTCACAGTGGCTCAAGTTCCAGCTGAAGCATAGTGCTGCGGTGATATGATGAGGACGAACACGCAGATTTTAGGATTGATGGGAAGGGGGGGCGTCAGGATATCGACAAACGAAGTGTGGTCGGCGCAATGAGCGCTGGGCAGGTTAGCCCAGATCATGACACCACGTTCCGGGTCGGGCGCTCAACAGCTTTCAGCCCAGAGACAGGATGTCGGTTTTGCGTTGAAATACAGTGTACGGGCCCATTGCTCAGAAAATTTCCCAATTTAGGCTGCATATCAAGTTGAGCACAATACTGCTGCCTGTCAACCCTTGTAGTGGATCACTCAGATCTGCGTCCAACAAACCCAACGGGAGATGTTGAGAGCTTTGGTCCAGGTCGGCGCTCTATTGCAAGGTGGGCCAAAGAGCTGTAAACTCATGCCGTCGTGTGTGTCCTGCCTCAAGAGCCAACTGCATCCCGGTCATTTTAATTCGACCTTGTACAGGTCACCACGGTGTGTATTTGTTGTGTTTCAAACTCTGAAGAAAATCGCCCAATTTCGGGCATCCCGAATGCCAAGTCTGCGTCGCGTGCAAAGGGCAGTACCCGCCGATGCGAATGCCGTTATCGACGAGTCGGGATTGGCACTGACGGACGCATTGTCTCCATTCGGCGGTCTGGCGGGTTAGCGGGTTTTCTCCGAGAATGCCCATGTTCCTTCCACAAGACCTCAGAGGTCGCTTGATGTAGCGCGCGTCCAACACGAACCCGCCGTACTGGGCGGAAGGTGGCTGGAGAAATACAAAATCTGTTCCATTCGTGGTCTGCCGATGCTTGAAGCAAGGGGCTGGGGAATGACGAACTGAGGTCTTAGGATCTCGATACCTAACCAGCAATTGACTGCTGTGTGTCGACTAAGATGGATATGTATCATGTAGGTCGAGTGGTCTCGGCGCGCAGTCGTGCGTATAAGAATAAACTTGCCGCGCGACCCGCACAGGGTGGTCCGTCTGTCTGTGCAACTTGAGCAATTACTACTAATTAGGTAGTGGGAACGCACGTGGTCGACGTTGCTGGGGTCGCCAGGTCAAGTCTCGAGACATGCGTGCGTAGGTCAAGATCTGACAGATGCGTGAATTTGCAACCCTGCCTGCTCGAGATTGAAGATGTCGGCGAGATTAAGACATTGGTGAACCTTGCGAGACAAGAGGGAGAATAGGTGTCGCTCAGCATGCCCAAATCTTCTTGGTCGCATGCGCAATGTCACGGCGTGTGTGTGCCATGTGCTCAAAGCGGGCCAAGCTAACCTTACAAGGATGCGGAAACCAGGGATCAAGCGGAGTTTAGCCTCGGAAAGGAAATTATCGAAAGATGGACATGGTGTAGCTGTGGTCCGGAAAGTATTATGGCCGCTCACTGAGCGGCGCTCAGTGACCATGCTTTCAGCCCTGGCTCTGCCGTCGTCCAATGGCCTCTGGGGGGGACATGCGATCCTTGTTCCAGAGACTCGTATGTAGAGAGGAGCGAGTTACATCTTCGTAGTACCTGTATTTATGTAGCCCGGAAGCGGGTTCGGGATGGGCGGGGTCTTTCCAAAGTCCGAGGTCGCTTGCCATTGGTAATCGTTGTCGATGCTGTTGGTCGAATCCCGATGACTGATCGACAGGTAAGGCCGAGAGGGCCATGCCATGGTTTCCGCCCCCCACATACGCTTAGCATACCTAGTGTCGAGTTGAAAGCTGGTAAGTGCTGGGATGTTGGCTGGTCTGGGGCTTGCAGGGGGTTGGAGAAAGCGGGCCATCAAGGATTCAACGGCGTGGCAGCGTAGCAGCGTAGCGTGCTGATTGCGTGCGGGCAAAGTACGAAGTACAGCAGCCATCTACGGATAGTGTATCCGCAATGGGTCGGAAGCAGAAGACGCGAAGAGCGTACATACTTACCTATGGTATCCGTAGTGTTTCTCGTACTTGGCAGGTTAGCAGCCAAGGAGCAATGAAGATGCAGGCCTTTCAGAGATGGCTACTACCTATGGCAAGGATCCCGGACGCCAAAGAGAGCAGAGCGGTTGCCGGTGTGGGATTTGGATACGTACCACCGTCACGTCATCACTGCAAAAGACTACGAGGGTATCTACCTACCTAGGTAAGGTAGGCAGTGTATCCGTAGAAAGAGGGTTGATGGCCCTTAGAATGCGACTCCCACCAATCATCCATGTACCACCGTATCTACAGCTTTCTTGGAGAATGGTAGCCAACGGGCTGCGGGGTCGGGAATCGTTGTTCAGAGCAGGTAGGTACCTCCTGTACATAGTTGAGCAGGGGATCTTATCGGTCGGGGAGAGGACATTGTTATGAGGTAGATACCTAGGTAGGTATCTATCGAGGACCAGAAAACCAAATGACCGGTACGTAGGTACCTTGGCGGTGTGTGTCTGTCTGTGTGTTCCTGGCAATCACCTACCCAGGTACGTACCTGCCTACTGTAGGTGCCTACCTAGGTAGGTACGAGGTAGTGTTAGGTAGATGACTGTAGGTAGATTTCGCCTTTGTCCAGTTTTATGCCCGGGCGCCAACGGTGTAAATTGCTTTGTATGTGTATACCTGTCTCCGTAGTACATATGCCAGACACAGCCCGCCTGGGGATGTACCAACTTCGGAGCGTGTGTGTGTGTGTGTGTGTGTGAGTGTGTGCGCTACGGCGCGCGCTTATGAAAACCAACAGGACGGTCGGTATATCGTGCGGGCTAGATGCTCTGACAAAGTGCCTAACCTTAGGGCTGGGAGCGTGGGGACTTGAGTTGCAGGACGGACCTTGGGATATGATGTCGCGTTTGGCTTTTACTGCCCAGTGGCTGACTGGCACCGCCCTGTAGCCGTACCTTAGTTTAGTACGACGCAGGTAGGTGGCAGTGCCATGTGGCTGAACGTCCCCTGCGCGTGATGATGATTGCATCTATGTCCTGGATAGGTAATTTACAGTACATACCTATGCTGGCAGTGTACGGTATCCGTATCCGTCGGAGGTACTTCGTACACTGCTGCGTCGGGTACGGCGTACGCTGCTGCTGCGTCGGGTACGGGACGGGACTGGCGTCTGTCCGTCCCGACTCCACACCCGCAACTGTTACCCATCCCTGCCGTTGGGCTGGACAGTGGGGGGTTATCTACTGTGGTACGTAGTAGGTAGTTTACAGATACATACGCCTAGGTACTCCGCATGCCTTGCCCAGTCAGCACATGGTCTTCTCTCGACGTAACTGCGCTAGTCAGCCTGTGGTTGCCTCGTTTGGTGCGCGCCTCGTGTTGCGAGAAATCATAGCAGAGACGATGCATCGACTGACTACCTACCTACCTACCTATTCCCATCGTACCTACCTACTGTACCTACCTACCTACCTACCTACCGTACCTATCCACTGTACCTACCTAGGTAGGTAGCTGGTAGGTAACATACCTGCATTTCCAAGTCCCAACTTCCTCTGGCCTCCGCCGGCTGCTCTGTCCGTTCCTCTCCTTTCACTCTCCCTTTTGTCTACCGACCACATCAATCCCCAGGTAACACTAACAGGCAAGCCATTTCCCCAGCCAAGGAGCCAGGGGTCCTGTTATTAGCCTGGCCCGAATATCGGTATCCTGTTCGATAAAACCCTGGGCAACTCTGTACTTTGGGCGGTTACTCCATCCAACTCTTCAGACGGACGCACCCTCCCTGGCTCAGGAGTACCTGGAATACATCTACTTTCTGCGCAGCAACATCGGCTCCATTCAGGTAGCAAAGCCATGGCTGTAACCAAATCAAGCCTATCCGACTATTCCCATGAACGATCGACGGTGACGTTGGCGTTGCATCCTTGGGCACATCCTAGAGGCGGCCGCTGTGACAATCGAGAACTCACGGCCCTCGATTGGGGGATGCTTCACTGTTGGGCTAATTTGATCTGGCATACACTGACACTGCACATAGTGTAGATGCACTGGGACCGGCATGGCTGGCGGCGGCCACTCGAGGCAATACTTGATTCGCTAACGACAAGGCATCCATCCGCATCTGCCTGGAGACCACGAGAGACATGCTTGAGACCAGCACAGAGGAGACAAGCCCAACCCATACCCGTCTCGTTGGTCGTGGAGTCGAAATAGGCAGACCAGAGCATAGCCCTGGCGCCTCCTCTCACCCACTGCCGTTCACTGCTGCCCCTGCTGGTAGGCAAGATGGTGTGGTCCGCGTACACTTCACGCCCACAGAAGCGACCGGATACGACCTACCTGTACTAAATTATTCAGATATCTCTGCAGCCACTCGACACTAGGTGCTGATGGGGGCCAATCCACGCCATCCATATACCCTGCCTGCTGCAGCCTTGAGGCGTCAGGGGTGTGTATCTGCTCGCCCGCAGCGCCTGACCCTGGCCTCTTCTACCGCACATCTTTGCCTCTTCCTTCACACCTGGCTTTCTGCCCTCATTCGTACTCTGTTGCCAGCTTCCTGTCCCCACCTTGCGGCTCTGCATGTACGTATCTTCTTCTCGATGGGGTCCCGTCCCTTCCCCCAAAGCTCTCTGCTCCTGGAGAGCCCAGTCAACCGCCCTGGCGCACTCCATTTTCGCCAGTCTGCCAGTCTACCTATTGCACTTATATACACCAAGCATCGCCACACTGGCAGGTCTCTGACGGCGACGTTATGCCTCTCCATATTCAACCCATATCTAAAGGCAGACCTTGTTCTCTCGCACACTCTGGCATCCCTTCCATTATATCATCTAATCTTCTGCTGCCGCTCATCCTAGCTTCGAAGCTTTTGCTCTCGTTCTGCCCTATAGCCCCTCACTCTGCACCTACTCTCGCCGCACTGTCTCGGAAACGTACTCTACCATCTGCTTTTTTGACCCGAGCAATAAGTTGTACATTACTTGGGGAACCGGCCTCTGGAAGAAACTCACAACATGGCCTATTTTCACCCACATGACCAAGGAGGACATCCTCTCCACGAACAGCTATACTGCGGGCAACAGAACTTTGACCAGATGCCCATTTCTTACCTCGAATCGTTAACAACTCCAACCCCATCCACCACCCTAATCGACCCAAGGCTTGCATCTTACTCCCAGCCCTCATGGCCACTGAGCCAGACTCATCAGATTCAACAATACATTGATGGGCCACGAACAACATTCTTCGTTCCCCAACACGCCCAAGCCCTTCATAACCTAGGCCACCCGGCCCAAGGACAGATTGCGCTACCTCCGGCCTCACAGCGAAGGCATGGCTCTCCCTGTTCTCAGCAGACGCTATCAAGCAGTGATTCCAACAGCCCACCTACGGAAAGCGACGTCCTCCCCGCAACTCCCCCAGACTGCTCCGCCACTTCCCCTTTCATGCCACACAAGCAATACACCGGCGACTGGGAGACCCAGCAGTACAGATCCCATACGCTGCTTGGTCTTGGCACACAGGAGGACTCCTTTGTCAATCCTCACGAGGTGAACATCTCTCAAGCCATATTCGACAACGAGATAACACCGAATACTTTAGACAACAGCCGGTCCTTCAGCTTTTGCTCCTCAGACTCTGATATTCCAGGCATCCCACTACAATCGGCTTTCTCGTCGCGACATATTACACCTGAAGCCTCCGAAGCCATCACAAAGCAGAAGTTTCCCATGGTGGAGTGCTCGTATCAACAAAGCTTCCACGACACAAATAGGGGCGAACAGGGCCCCTTTGAGTCCAGTATTGAGGTCGATGTTCGCCTCAAAGACGATGACGATTTGGACTACAAGCCGAAGCAACATACCCGGAAGCGTTCCCGCAACACCGATGCCAGAGCCAAGGCGCACAATCCCGACTCCCCTCAGGAAAGGAAAAGAACAAGGATCAACAGCAACACCAGGGGCCTGTCCTCAACTCGGCCCAACGCGATCATCTCATCTACACGGAACCCAAAGATTCTTTGCGCCGAATGCAAGACCTCCTTTTCCGACGAGAACGCGTACCAGAAGCACATGAAGCAACACCACACCCGCCCTTTCGTGTGCGTTTTCAAATATGCCGGTTGTCCATCCACCTTTGCTAGCAAGAACGAGTGGAAACGCCATGTAAGCTCGCAGCATCTTGCCCTCCAGTACTGGCTCTGTGTCCAGGATGGCTGCTCCAAGACCACCAATCCTCCGACCAGTCGGCGTTCCTCCTCTTCCTGTCACACCATGCCGACACTACCTGCGTTGCCCAACGGCGCCATCTTCAACCGCAAGGACCTTTACACGCAACACGTTCGCCGTATGCACGTTCCTCCTCATGTCCGGAAGGCCCAAAAGCAGAAGAAACCCACCCCGGATTGGGACGACCATCTCAAAAACCTCCAAGCGGACGCGGAACAAACGCGCTGCGACCTGCCGCATTACATGCGCTGCCCTGCCAGCGACTGTGGGCACGAGTTCAACGGACCGCAGGCCTGGGATGAGCGTATGGAGCACGTCGCGCGTCATCTCGAGCGCGCGGCGGACGGCAAGGAGCCTGTGGTCCACTTTGGCAACGAAAACGACCCGACTCTTACACAGTGGGCGTCGAGCCCTGATGTTTACGTCGTCCGAAAGACCAAGGCTCCTGGCGGCTGGGAGCTCATCAACCCACTCAAGGGTGAAGTTGGCCCCTCTTCAGGCAATGGAAAAGGCGTTGGTAGTTGCGGCAATGTCTCGTCCTGCCGCAAGGAGATTGTCGTCGCTACCTGCTCCGACGAAGACGCCGATGGAGAAGACGAGGAGTGATTAACCCATCAACGCACTCTCTTCCACCAACCTTGTTCAGCACACACACACGCGCGCTTCTTTCCCGAGATATCTTTCGGCATGTCAAGCGCTTGAGAGTTCGGTTATTTTATTTGACTTTGCAGCACTAGATACCTTTTTTACTTGCTTTATCTCCTTACAATATGTTGTACCAGCACTGTACGAAGGTGTCTTTGCGGGCTTCCGGGCTTACTATCTTGGCGTATGATGACGGAAGAATGAAGCAAAATGAACAGGCATATCACAGAGGGATAGAACTGGCACACACGGTCTGGCATAAGGCGGAGGTTTAATGACCCATCATGATCACATATTGATAACTGTATATTGATACCAATGTGTTACTGCTGCGAAATCATCTTTCATTTTTCATGTAGAGTTTGTTCCAACTGAATAGCTCTTGCTGCATGTTTCAAGATCTCTTGTTAATCCAATTGCTCGCGCTCGAACAGCTTGAGGCCGTTCAGTAGCGACTTAAGCACCAGGAGTAGCCGCCAGAGACACCCACTGAAGCGCCTACGGCCGCCTAGGCGAAACCGCCAGGTACTCGATGCGTCTTCAAATGAGAAGCGTAGAGCCCGGCCCCATGAACTTGACAGACGATGGCGGCTAATACAAAAAACAAAACAAAAAGGGAGAGGGGGGGAGGTGGGGGGAGGTGAGGGAGGTCCACGATTTGCAACAAAGTCACTTGCAAGACCGACCACTCACCACCGCCTGTCACCCACAAAGCCCGACGTGTCAGATTTCTCCAGCGACCAAAAACCCGGGGGCAGCCCGCGAACCCTGAGCCGTGCGGCTCAAAAGGCTCGCCCTGGCGCTAACCGTCATGTCAGCCATCAGTCTCGATGGCGTTGGGACGCTTCTGAGGCTCCGGGAGGGTGGGGGAAGGGAGAGCGTCTGACGTTTGACACCTCCCATCTCCCTCATGGAGGGGGTGTGAGAAAGAAACTCCCAGGGTTTCGGTTCTATTTCCCCGGAGGCCCAGCTTTTAGTTTAATTTATCCAATCTCATCTGACAGGTAGGGTACCCGTTACTACACCCCCAATCCTAGCCCACCCAAAAGCATACAATCCATGGAATTCATTCCATTCCGAATTCCCACACAATATATCTCTCATAGGGCGATGGAACCGTCTGGACGAAAGGAGTAGAGAGGTGAGAGGGAGTGGCCGCTGGAAAAAGATGCAGAGAGGGCGCAAGGATTCGGATGCCGGTCTGGCCCCCAAATTCGAGGAAACCTATCCCCCTCCCCCTTTTACACTTTGCGAGCGACGGCCTTCCGTTGGTGGTCGCCCAGCGTGCCCCGAATGGCGACCGAGATGTAAGCATGGCGCTGTCAGCGCTAGTACGCGTTGGACACCGGCCGATCCTACAGCTGGCCTGGTTGGATGATAGAGTGATGACGCCGAGCTGGTCGAAACGAACTGCCCCCCCAACGGTCCTGCGGCTGGAGGGGGACAAGTACACTTGCATATGGATGGGTATGCGCGCGAGTGCGCGGCGCTGTAGGTTGATTCGGTCTATTAGGTCCAGGCAGGGGACTGCGCCGCAAATGAAACGGAAGAGGGCTAGAGGGTGTAAAGCCACCGGTCCTGCATGGAATCGCATGTCCGGACTCTTATCGAGATGGCTTTCGTGTCAAGTGCACGTCTCTGCCATGGTGCGTTGCGTGATGCGGCCCCCAACGAAACCGTATGTTATATTCGGATCCATGACGACACCCGGAGGGAATGTCTCACCTCACCAAGTTTAGTCAGAAGTCGAAGAGAAACATGAAAGGGGGGGAGGGTTAGATTCGCGCCACGATGCCCTGCGGCCGGTGGCTTATGGGGGAGTTGCCCATTCTGGCCGTAGTCTTCCGTTGTTGCATGCTAGCTGCACCATTTCGCCTCGTGTTCGGGATACAGGAAGCAGCCATCGTCCTTTCTTCTCGATTTCGTTGCAAAGGCTTCTAGGATGGTACCGATATCCGTTTGCCTTTCATATGCTACCTTCAAAGACGCCTTGTCGGCATGTGATTTATCTGGGCGCGTCATGGCCGGAATTGAGGCTATGCGGTTTGCGAGGAAGAAGCCGTAGCCTGCAGATGCGCGTCAACAAGTTGGATCAGTTGACACTCTAGAATCGCAAACCAAGTCAGCATCAGCACGGTCCTGGAGCTAGCTAAAGGAGAGGAATACCATGGCGGAAAAGAAGTCGCCATTGCCGCGGCAGAGAATCGGATACGGCCGGGTTTCTTGTTTCACGACTGGACGGTCATACGAGACGGCGCCGTCAACCGCCCCGTGACGGAAGATAGAGCTACATATATGGCAGTGCTCCAGATTGTGGTGCTTGTCGTGGCCATCCGCACCGAGACCCCGGACGGCGCTGGCGAGCGGGTCTCGGGGACAGATGGGGCCCGGGCGTTTACCGCGATGTCGGAGTCGGAGCTGGTCAAGTTAGTCCGACAACGGGCTCAGGCCTTTGGGAAATTACCTCCTACCGTGCGAAATCCCTGTCTGGGTCGAAGTATGGTGAATCAATGCGTTGCCGGCCCCTCGCGGACGGAACTGACGGAAGTGATACGGCGGCAATGTTGTTAACGAGCAAGCCAGGTGAAATCCAGGGTAATAGCGACAAAGGTATCCATCTGGCTCTGTAGGTAGTATAGCAGCAGTTATTTGTCCCCAGGGATATAGCGCTCGTTATTGATGGCAGCGTCTCATGGCTGGGGATCGACGTGTCCAATATACCGCTACTGAGGGGCACAAGTGGGATTGTGACTCGGCGAGGGCCGTCTGCTGAGTCGTGCGTGGTGTTGTGGCACCGTTGGGTTCTTTCTCTCCATTGGGCGTCGGATCGGCGCTGTTGATGGCCAACTGAGTGCTCCCGGCATGGCGGTTGCTGGCCATGTATTTCCCCGGCGCTGATAATGCTAAGGACAGAGAGATGCGGCTGACTACCTACCTACATAGGTACCTATTGCTGTCGACTCGGCGAGCGAACGGGAATCAGGGTCTTCCTTAGAAGAGCCCGGTAAGACCCCGAAGGAGCAAGCCAAGGCCCTGCTTAGAGGTCGACGGACTGGGTACGTACCTTCCTACCTAGGGAGGCAGGTGCCCCATCAACAGCACTACTAACGACGACTAAGGTACCCAAACCACTAGACGACAGGCGACGGGTGCGACTGGAGGCATGTGCGCCGGCCGCTGCGGGGCTCGCGATAGGACAACGGGAGCTCTGGGAAGCCTGCGCCCCCGCTTCCCACCGCAAGCTGAGCCATCCGCCATCGTACAAAACAAAGCCCGCAGCTGCTGAAAACAAGCGCCGAGTGATACGAGGGAAGGTAAAGGAAGGAAGGTAAGGCCTTACTTAGCAGTGCAATCTAAAATATCAGGGAAACTCTGTTTACATCTTTCCCTCTTTCTCTCTGTTCCATCATCCCATAACAAGCGAATCATCTCCGTCTTGCGGAACCAACCTCTTTCTCGTCCTTGTTACTCTTTCCATCTCCGTCCGCACACGGCCCTTGATTTCGCTGCCTGCCTATATGATTCCAACTCCCGGGGCTTAGGTGAGCATTGCTTCTTTGCTACGTCATATCGTCAACCTTCGTTCGTCCTGACCATTCAAGCTGTCAGCACACAAACTTGACCTCATCCTCACGCAAACCTCTCCACTGTTTTCCTCTTCCTCGACTCCTATCAACTATTGCCATAACTGTTTGTGACGCCCAAAAACGACCAATTTGAGCAACCATGGAGTCTTTCGGAGCTCTCAAGCGTCGGACGACCGAGATCCTACAATCCCTGCCTCAAAACCTCCCTGCAATGCCCAATATGCCCAGCGTGAAAAAGCCATCTCTATCGAGCGGCGCAGGCCCCAAGGCTATGAAGGCCACCTGGGAGCGAATCGACGTGCCGGCCCTCCCCCGTTCGTCCCATACTGTCAACGTCGTCAATGGCAATGCCTACGTCTTCGGCGGCGAGATCAACCCCCGGGAACCGGTCGACAACGACGTCCACGTCATCAGGCTGCCGTATAACAGTGCTGGCGCCGACTACTACAAGATCAAGTCCGCCCCGGCGAAACAGTACACTCCACCCGTCGAAAAAAAGACCGATGAGACTGTGCAAGAGACAGCCGAGGCGGCGAACCTCGTGGACAAGTCCGCACAGAAGGAGCAGCTTCTCGACGAGGTTCCCCTTACCTCCCCGGGAATTGAGGGGGGGGATTACTCTGCTGCTGAAGCCGGCCAGGAAGGCACATCGTCGGGTATTGCTTTGGACAAAGGAAAAGGCCCCGCTCCTCCCGAGGCTCCTTCTCTCGGTGACGTCCCGGCTCCCCGTGTTGGTCATGCCACTGCTGTCGTCGGCAGTCGTATCTTCCTATTTGGAGGTCGCGGAGGGCCCGATATGCAACCCCTCGAGGAGAGCGGCCGCGTCTGGGTCTTTGACACTCGAACCAACACTTGGTCCTTCCTCGATCCCGTGCCGCCCGCGCCTGGGGTCACCATCCTGCCAATACCATCACCGCGCAGTTACCACTCGGCTGCCGCAACTGACCGCCCGCGCGACTTCGCTCCCAAGCACGGGCGTGGTAAGCAGACCTGGAAGGCCTGGGCCCAAGGAGACAGCGCCGAGGTCGGCATCCCTCAAGCTCCCATTGTTGGTCACGCTGCCGCCAATGCCACTGACGAAGAGGACGACGGATACGGCACTTTCTTCGTGCACGCCGGCTGTCTCGCCGGCGGTGAGCGCACCAGTGATCTTTGGGCTTTCGATGTCCGATCCCGAGTGTGGAGCCAGCTGCCTTCGGCTCCCGGTCCGGCGCGCGGTGGCGCCGCTATTACCATCAGTAAAAGCCGCCTGTTCCGCTTCGGTGGTTTTGATGGCAAGGGTGAGATTGGTGGACAACTCGACTTCCTCCACCTCGAAATGGACACGTTCGACGACGGCGTTTCCAAGGGCGAAATCGCTGTCCACGGCCGCGGCGGCTGGCAGAGCATCGTCCAGGGCGCCAATTCCGGCGAGCAAGAAATCAACCTCATCCCAGGTCAGGCATGGCCCGGAAACAGGAGCGTAGCGGGACTCGAGGCTGTCACTGTCGGTGGCGGTCGCGAGTACCTGCTGCTCATTATGGGCGAGCGTGAACCCAGCTCGGATGGTCACTCCGGCGCTGGCGCTATGTGGGATGACGTGTGGGCGTTCCAGGTCCCGCCTCTCGGCA
Source organism: Colletotrichum somersetense (assembly GCA_030867255.1). NCBI lineage: Eukaryota > Fungi > Ascomycota > Sordariomycetes > Glomerellales > Glomerellaceae > Colletotrichum > Colletotrichum somersetense. The sequence goes on from MU843615.1 coordinate 38,923, forward strand.
TGACTGCCGCCAGCGTGCGGGACGCTATGTTGCAGGCCATTGGCCGGCCGACCGGCGAGGGTAAGTGGACGAGACTCGTGACGGAGCCATACGATGACGATAATGATGATGGCGAGCCGGAGCCGCGCGGGTGGTTCGCCATGGCACCAATGGGAGATGTGGAGGAGGCCGGCGTTGTTGTCTGGGGAGGACTAAGCTCCGAGAACAAGAGGCTAGAAGATGGCTGGATTCTGAGGATCCCCGAGTGAGACACTGCCTCTACGGCGCTGTTTAGAGTAGTAACATGCTCCCGACGTTCAAGACGCTGGAAGATTTTGGGTTGAGCAACATACATGCACCATTCTAATGACAAGAATCGTCAGGTACCCTCCCCCAATAAAAGGAACAGCGGTAGTATCTGCGGTCTCGGGCGCAGGAACAGGAGAAAACCATGAAGCTCTTAATCGTTCTCCCACGCATTCCGAATACAGCACACAGTGTTTTATATACAAACCGGACCATCCTCCGGCTCTATCCCGTTCGCTCGGCCCTTTCGTCGAAAGGTCTTGTTCTCCCACGGCTTCCGCGCAGACGTCAAGACCCCTCCTCGCCTCCTCTACCCCTTTCCCCGTCTATGACCGTTCTTCTTACAAGTCGCTCCGCGTCACCTCGGGGCCCCACGGCTCCGAGGTAAGGTTTGTCAGGCCCTTGCTGTTTTCGCAGGTTTGACGGCCGCTGTTGATGGGGCCAGGCTTGGGGACCTGTGCGGCAGCGGCGCCGCCGGTGGCAGTCGCGGTGGCCTTGAGGGCGTCGAGGAGCTGGACGGTGGTCTCGGGGGTGAGATCCTCGTAGTAGTCGTCGTTGATCTGAACCATGGGGGCGTTGACGCAGGCGCCGAGGCACTCAACCTCGAGGAGGGTAAAGAGGCCGTCCTTGGTGGTCTCGCCCTGCTTAATGCCGAGGTGGTCGATGATGGCCTTGACGATCGCGTCAGAGCCGACGCCGCCAAGTTGACAAGGGGTCTGTGTATGGCATGTTAGCGACAAGTCCTGCTCCGAAAGATGGCAATATGATTTTCTCTGTTTCCTAGCCCGGCGAGACCGCGAAGTTGCATTCGTTTCCCAACTGCAGTTCGGCCACGGCGGAAAAAGACGTTTTTCAAAATGGTGACTGTCTCCATAATGAGAGTTTAACTCACAGTTGTGCAGGCCTGGATGAAGTATTTTCCGACAGGGGTGCGGTTGTACATGGTGTAGAAAGAGGCGACTTCGTAAACACGCTGAGGGGGCATCTCCAGGAGGCGGGCGACCTCGTTCATGACGCTGATGCTGGTGAAGCCGTGCTGACGCTGGCCGAGGTCGAGAATGGGCATGACAGCGGCCTTTTTGTACTGCGGCGGATAGCGCTTGAGAATCTCATTGATGACGGCCTCGTTCTCCTTGGAGAACTTGAAGGGGATATCGGCATTGTTCTTGGGGGAGTCGCGGTGCTATTTCGGACGCAAATGATGATTAGCGATTGCCCGCCACGAAACGAGTGGAAGTGAGCTGTCTTGGCATGTCGGAATTGCTCCCGCGTATCGTCATGCGGGCAATTGACAGCGGAGGCGGCAGCGGCGAAGGGGTGCTCACCACTTGAAGTGTGTCGCTGGGGCGGATGGCTGTGAGGGACAAGGCGCGAAACTGGGGCCTCGCCGCTCGACACGTCGCCGAGCGGAGGGCTGATCTGAAGAGGAGGGGTGAGAGTCTGGAGGCCATGGCGAGGGATGTGTGGTGGCTGCTCAATTGACGATGGGCAAGCGGGCGGACGGGGTGGTTGATTAGCGGATATCTCGTGCTGTCCGTTAGATTCGGGAAGTTCAAAAGTCGTGAGCTCCTGCTTGGATAATGCATCGCTATGATTGGTTGTTTCGGATACGACCTGATTAAGTAATGCAGTGGGACGGAGGATGCACAAGAGGCGCTTGTGTGCGAGCGAGCGTCATGGAAACTTTGCACAAGTCCCTTTGCGCGTTAATGCATGGGGCCGTGCGTTTGGTCAATATCTATGACTACCTACCTAGGTACGGATACGCCGTGCTAATTTCTATTATTTCACTACTGCTCGAAAACCCGCATGGGATATCACGAGTCCCATATCACCGCTATTGACATTGGCTGGTGACGCATTGCGTCATTCTCATTTTGACAGCAGCAGCTTGCGTCGAATATTGTCTTTCGGCATACCTTATTTACTTAGTACCAACACAATTCTGCTTAAGTTCGGCCTAAAAGCCGATTCGGCAGGCGGATGATGAGAAAATGGCAATACCCGATCGGAGACTTCTGGAAGCTCATGATTCGATCGAGGTCATTTCAACTATTGTTTTTGCTCTCCCGTGGTAGGGAATCGATTCAGCTTTAATTAACCACACAAGAAGGGACCTGGGGGGTGGTGCGCGAAGAAGCATCCTCCAATGTTGACAGCGCCGGTCAGTGGATCACAGAGCGATTTTGTACACCTGCGAGATTTGCCAGGTAAAGCACGAAAGTGTTGCGCCTGTCATACTAAAGTCTGTTCCTGGCTGCTAGCCCTTAAGCCTTGCGAACAGACTTCATGATACAGGATTTTTGGCGATCTACAGAAGCCCGGGCGAGTATTGGTTTAGGTTACGGAGCGAGCGGCAGAGCAATACAAAAGATCCGAGGTGAATCGAGTACTAATCCATCCAACTAACTAACCAAAATGCTGCGACCCTCGTCACACAACCGAACTCTACCTCGGGCGGGGACGGCTGAAAAGTTAAAGCATTGCTCCAAGACGAGCACCTGTCGATAGGCAGGCTGAGAAGTCATCCAGGCGAACGCCAATTGGCCAATGCAAGACTAAACTAAAAGTGAGTCGTCCCGAATAGATCGTTTGGCACAAGACATCGAATCTTTGGGGACACTGATAACATGGTCAAGAGCCGCGAATAAGGGAGCATGGCCATCTTTGCTCGCATGGACGTTCATGTGGAACCCAACGTGGGCGGGCTGTTCTACTTCTCTTTACGCACGCTCTGCACTCCTACCGACTTTCCATGTTTCGTTTCTTCGCCGTCCGAGGCCCCAGTCAATAATGTCGAAAGCTCCCGATGGACTCTCTCGGAGGCTCTAAACAAGCGGGATTCCGGGGCCGGGACCGGCTCGCCTCCATCCCATCCCCACTTCGCTCCCCTCTTTCTCTCTACGAATACGTCTTCTGGGCCTTCGGCCGGCAAATGGTGTGGCGCTTCGTCGGCATATTCGAGCACACCGAAACGATTTGCAAACCCTTTTGGGCGCCGGGATTTGTCTTCGTTACTCCTCAATCTCTCCCCCTCCCCCACTCTTCTGGCAGCACGTACCTCGGCTCGTCTCCTCCCCCAGCTTTTCTCCCCCATTGCCCAGTCGCGGAGCTTTCCCCTACCCTTTCATCCCCGCATCCGACAGGGATTTGATGCGGTGGTCCCGCGTCATGACGGCGCCGTCCCCTCGCGGTTCGGATGAATCAGTTGCAAGTCATGTCTTCGCTGGAAGGCCATGGCCATTGGCCGGGCATAGGGAGGTGATCCGAGGTTTCGTCTGGATTCCTTGCCTGGACCGGCCGGTATATGGGCTGTAGAAATCCACTTCTTCTGACCATCTCCACCCTCGGTGTTGTCCTTTTAGTTGACTTGAACCGCGTCTATCTCATTTCTTCCCATTCATTGTCGACTAGCTAAGTAGAGTGTCTGAGTTAGAGGTAAGTCACATTTTCTGGGTTGTTCTGTAATAAATACTCCATTGTTGACTGACTCATGATTAGGGAAAACTGTACTAAGTGTCCTCAAGTACGGGACCCGTGACTGTAACCAAGACCGGGATCTCGAGCTTCAAACCTTGTTGGATTAGGGTCCTTCTGGAGCTGGACGATCCGCCAACCCGATATCTCCTATATTAATACGGGAAAACCCCCTATCCACCAACCGCTCTAGGCCTCAACTTGGCATTGGCAGCACAGGAATCTTTGTTGGCCGCTTTTGCCACTTATTTCGAAGTTCAAATTCATACCCAAGCGTCGAGCTACTGTTCGAATAAGACAGAACCACCCGGCGAACAGCAACTATGCCGATCAAATCACGATGGTCAGAGCCCATTCCCAACTGTTCTTTGCAGACATGGATCTTTGGGTCCTCTTTCGATCCCCTCTCCAACCGCAAGGTTTTCTATGACGCCGACCGACCAGAAACCCATTACCTGACCTTCTCCGACTACCGCCTCATGGCCAAGCAGATCGCCATCGGCCTCCAGACTGCGGGTCTCAAGCCCGGTGACCGTGTCCTGCTCTTTTCGGGCAACAACCTCTTCTTCCCCGTCGTCTTTCTCGGCGTGCTGATGGCTGGCGGCATCTTCACCGGCGCCAACCCGGGCTTCGTTACCCGCGAGCTTGCGTATCAGCTCAAAGACAGCGGGGCGAAGTTCATGATCGCTGCCGGGGGCAGCTTCGACATTGCCATGAAAGCCGCGAAGGAGGTCTCCATGCCTGCGAGCAACGTCTTCGTTTTCGACACCACGATCCCCGGCTCGAACAAGCCCGAAAGCCCCGCGCGGGATGGTGCACGCCACTGGACCGAGTTGGTTGCCCCTAGGGTGCAGGCCGAGAAGTTCCATTGGGTTGAGCCCTCCGACGCCCAGACGACGACATGCTGTCTCAACTACAGTTCTGGCACGACTGGCGTGCCCAAGGGCGTCGAGATCTCGCACTACAGCTACGTCGCAAACGGGGTTGGCGTTGTTAAGGTGTCAAGTCTGGAAAAGGACTATGAAACCTTGATAGCTCGCTCAGTCGGTATCTGCTTCCTGCCTCTCTACCACGCCTATGCCCAGACGTTCTACGTCGCAAACTCCGTCAAGCAGGGCATTCCAGTCTACATCATGCCAAGCTTTGATTTCGTCAAGATGCTCACTTACATTCAGCGGTACCGCGTCACACACATTGCTGCCGTGCCGCCCATCCTGGTAGCTCTGGCCAAACACCCCATTACCGCAAAATTCGATCTCAGTAGCCTCGTGGTCGTCGGCTCCGGCGCCGCGCCCCTCGGCGACGACATTGCTCGCCAGGTGGAACGAGTCCTCAAGAGGGACGACCTCATCGTTCGCCAGGGCTGGGGCATGACCGAGGTTACCTGCTCTGCCACGATCTGGGACTCGAATCGCATTGTGCGCAGCGCCTCCGTTGGCGAGCTTGCGCCCAACTACCAAGCCAAGCTCGTCGACGCGGACGGTAAAGAGATTACCGAGGCAAAGGTGCCTGGCGAGCTCTGGGTGACGGGCCCGACCGTCATGCGCGGCTACTGGGGCAAACCCAAGGCGACCGAGGAGATTATCGTCAAGGACGCCGAGGGCAACCGCTGGCTGCGCACCGGTGATGTCGCATACGTCGACCAGTACGCGGCGGGCGGTTTCCTCTTCATCGTCGATCGTGTGAAGGAGCTTATCAAAGTCAAGGGGAACCAGGTTGCTCCTGCTGAGCTTGAGGCTCTTCTACTCGAGCGGCCGGACGTTGCCGACGTCGCCGTCATCGGCGTTACGATTAGCGGAGAAGAGTTTCCAAGAGCCTACATTGTACGGTCACCTGGGACCAACGTCACTGGCGAGGAGATCGCCAAGTGGTTGGAGGAACGGGTTTCCAAACACAAGCGCCTCAGGGGCGGCGTTGTGTTTACAGATGTCATTCCCAAGAACCCTGTGAGTATTGGTTCCGTCCTTTATGGTGTAAGCGGGCAGACTAACAACTCGACCAGTCTGGCAAGATCCTGCGAAAGATCCTGAGAGAAAAGGCTAAGCAGGAAGTTGGTGATTCGGTTTCGAAGCTGTAGAAAGACGATGATGATCGAGCAACAAGCAACTTGGGCTTGCTAGATCCAGTCGCATTTTCGAGGACAAAGGGTGGTTGTGAAGTACGTAGCTTCAAAGCAAGATGTCAGTTCTAGAAACATATGTTAAGTCTAGAAACTCAGGATGACACACAGGCGAAGCTTGTGATATGTTACATGAAGTCATCTATAACGTCCCCCTAAATAAAACCACCCTGTTCGCCACCTTTCCATACTTGTGAGGCCCATGAAGAGCGAGCAATCGGGTATCGTCCTTACTGTACAGAACCCTTCCTTCGCTAAAGAACCTTGAACGCCTCCCTTGTTTCCACCATGAAGTTGAGAGCATGCACAACTATCCCCCACCACCCACGTTCCTGCATCTAGTGTCAGGATAGCCAAAAGAAAAAAAGAAAAAGATCGAACGGCCAAAGAACAAAAAGAGCCAACGACGCCTTTCCTAATGCCAAAACTGATACGGGGCTATGCTGGATGGGCATGACATCCAAAGGCAGCAAACCAACCCTCCTATTTACCTTTCCCGCCATTGTGTCTTTTGGGTCGAGCTCGAATGTGCTTCTTTGTCCAGCCCCACAAGCGTCCCCAATCCTTGAAGATAGGATGGATACTCCGAACGAAGCGTTTCGAGTAGAGCTTGTCTCTCTTACAAGCCCACGATGGTCGTTCTGGTCGTCGCCCATACTATGATCCAACGGCCAGACACGAATCTAGCACGGAGTCAAGCGCATTCATGTCTTGAGGATCTGCGCCGTCCCACCATGGCTCTGAATCAATCTCCATTTCGTCGGCATGTCCGTTCGGCAGCTGCTCCACAGCCAGCGGCTTGACATCGAGGACATCTGCCTTCTTGGCCCCATTGGGTTCAAGACCTGGAAGCCAGGTATAATCATGCCAGTTTTCGAGTTCTCCTTCACGATACCCATACGATATTGCCGTGTTGATGATGGGGAACTGTGCCAGGCCGCTGTCTGCCATCTCCAAGGCGATCCGTACGTCCGCCATACCGAGAGGACCACGCTCGCTCGCGGCTTTCGACTCGATTGGTAACAAACCGCTCTTATCACGGGTAAGCTCGCCTCGTAAAGCGGCATCCTCTTCTTTCACAAGTTGATGCCGGTATTTGTGGGTTTGGATCCATTGTGTACCAGCGCCGAAACCGGCGGTTCCGCCTTCTCCCGGACCATTGCTCCTCGTCTTGGAGAATATGGCAGCTAGTGCTTCCTTGATGAAGGTTTCTGTCGCAACAGACATGAAGTGTGGCGCTTCTTGGACATGGCCATTGGTGAGGCCTGCCTCATAGCAGAAAGGCAGCATCCTACCTTCGACTACAGGGGCGTCCGGGAATTCGCCTGACTCCACGGCCAATGGCTGTGCAAAGCGCTTGCGAATCTCCAAATCAAAATCTGCATTTCCAGTCAACGTTGGCTTTCTAAGAAGACAGGGGTAGACCTGGTTTCCACATACTCATTTTGTTGATGCCTCCAATGCCTCCAGCACTGGGCGGGACTTCGGGCGCCTTGGACTGTCGCCTGTGGGTTTCGAGGAAAACGTTCGAAAGGGTCTCGTGAGGATCAAACTGGATAACACCACGGTCAGAAAAGTGTGGCTTGGAGAGAAAGGGACGTAAACCGACATCGTTAGAAGCCAAATCCTTGATGCGCCGACGGTCTTTGGTGGGCAACTGCATGACATCGCCCTTGAGACGACGCTCTGCAGCATCGCCAGAGACAGGCTTACTGCCCACGGGCGCAGTCGGTTTGTCGTTAGCACTGACCCAGGGGGCGAGCCCCTGATCGGGCATCTCTCTTGTGACATTGCCATAAATAGCAGCTATTAGCTGGTTATGGAGGTGTTCCTTCTCGCCATTGGGGGATGCGAGGATAGGATCGATTCGTTCCGAGTATTCGGTCTGGTTCAGCCGACCTAGATAAACGTGTCAGCAAGCAGAGAAGCGAATGCGCCGATGTCGTGGGTTGCTTACCGATGAGGAACTCTGTTGTTGACTCCTTGTACACAACCCATGCTTCGGAGCCGATGGCCTGCTTCAAAGCGGTATACAGCGGCTCAAGGTCAATGCGGGCCGGAATGATCTGGCTTGTTTTCGAGGTTTTGAGGGAACCGGGAGGCTGTACGGTGATGGACTTGGTAGACAACGTCGGCGTTGAGATATTTACCGATGGGCGGCTGCTCAGGGCCGCGGGGTCGATGTCGGGCATTGTGACGACGGGATGCCAGAGATGCAGATCACGTCGTCAGGCGTATTAGTGGAGCTGAGCGACAGTCGCGTGCGCGAGAGCAGCAATGGCAGGCAGAACTCGGCGCAAGGCAAAAAATATGTTCATGAGTAGCAGGAAACGAAAGAGGGAGACGATGCGATCGTGAAGCCGGTATTATCTCGATGAACGGGGCATGTTGCGGGCGCTGGCGTGATGGCGAAGGTCGGAGGTGAGGTCCAGTAGTCGGGTCCGTCTCGGTCTCTCTCGACTGCGGGTAGTGGAGGAAGACGGGATGCGATTGAGAGTTGCTGCACTGCTTTGTCAATGGAAATTTTGTCTGACGACAGATGCCAGGGGAGGACCGAGCCTGGGGAAAAGGTAGAGGAGGTAGAGGAGACCAGATAAGGTACGGAATTTGAGCGGTACGGGGGGTCCAAGGTACCTGCTTGGCCAGGTGCCTTGACCACTTCCCCATATGCCTGCCCCCCTGTGGACTGCCTGCAATTGGCATCAGCAACACTGTGAAGTCGCGTCCGGCGCGTTGCTCAGTGGGTTGCGTTCGCTACGGATACACACTTTGAAGCCCATTTTGACGACGAAGCCTCACACTTGCCATTCCCTCCTCGAGCTAGAGACCTGCCCCCCCCCCATTCTGGGACTCTGCTCGAGCAGGTCTCGTCTTCCTCCTTCGTTTCCAAGCCTGAACAGTCCTCGGCGATGCCATCATGTCGGCCAACCGCGAGCATCGCATTGCCAGCGCCGTTGACAGCCTAATCGCACACCTGATACCCAACGACCCCCACGAAGACGACGCTGCCGCCCAAGAGCGACACGATAACTGCTTTGATTTGGTGAAGTCAGTCTTGGAAGCGTAAGTCTCGGAAACCGTTGAGAGGCCATACAATTCCTCTGCTCTGTTGTGCCTTGATCACTGACCGAAGCCGTCCCGCAGCCCCGCGTCCCCCGCTATCTCCTCGGACGTCAACCATGCCTCAGACCTGATAAAGAGGAAGCTCATACAGAGCAACCCGACACAAGCGCTGCGATTTTCAAACCTCTACACACGACTTCTTTCTTTACCTGTGCTGGGCCAGAAATGGGCCATTCTGTACCTCCTTTACCAGCTCGCTGACTCGCCAGACCCCAATGAACCACTGCCCCTGCCTCCGCCAAATCCTCCTTCGCAAACGCAGCGCGATCCTTCTAGGAAACACGAGAGAGAAAGATCCTCTAAAAACTCCACGCCAATCTCAAGACAGGAAGAGGAGCAGTTCAACGATGCTTTTGCGCCCGAAGGACTGAAAAAGTTCCCACCGAAACACCCCAAGAACAAATCGGTCGACGAAAGGGAGAAGGACAAGGAAAATGAAAAGGAGGTGGAGGAGTCCGAGGCGAAAAAACGACAGGTTGCTTTGAAATCGACGCTGCTGGCCGATAATTATACTGAGATCGAGCCCTCCGAGACGGTTCTCTTGCGGGACCTTCCCTTTACCTTGCAGGGATTGTCATCGACGACATTGCCCTTCTCCAAACCAGACACAGTCACATTACCTTCAACATTGCCATCGCCAATCATTTCGCTCCTACATACGGTAGCTGAGCCGTCTTTACTGTACCGGAACCTCGATGTCTTTGTTAAATCCCCGGCGCAAGGCTTGCTGAGGCAAAGTATTCGAGCTGCAATAAGTGGAGAGCTACGGTCGTACCTCAGCTTAGTCGCGACTCTTGAAGGCCAGATTCGAAGAGCGCTGTCTTCGCTAGACGAATCCGCTCCAAGAGGTGGCATTGGAAAAGCAGGCGTAACCTTGAAAAGATGCGTGGTATGGACACGGGAGGCTACAATGGGCTTAAGGCTCATGAGTCTCATCGCCGAAGAGTCGGAGAGCAAACGAGGCGGTCAGCTTATTTCTCTCATCCACGGATTTTCATCGTCGCATGGCGATCCCATGGTGGCAGCATTTGCTGAGCGGCTGCTTGTCCACGTCACTCGCCCATTTTACGACATCCTGCGTCGCTGGATCTATGACGGGGAGCTTCTCGACCCTTTCTGTGAGTTTTTTGTCAAGGAACAGAAGCAGACGGATGAACCCAAGACAGGCGGCAGCAGTGTTTGGGAGGACAAGTATGAGATCGACAAGGACATGGTCCCTAGTATTATTACGCAGGACTTTGCCCAAAAGGTCTTTCTTATCGGCAAGTCTCTCAACTTCATAAGACACAGCTGCAGTGACTCACAATGGGTTGAGGACTACTCCAAGGCAGCTTCAAAGGAATTGCGCTACGGCGATACTGCCACGCTTGAGGCTTGGATCGACGAGGCGTACAAGACGACGATGAAGCGTCTCATCGACCTCATGGCTAACAAATTCCACCTCTTTGAACATCTTCAGGCCCTGAAGAACTATATTCTTCTTGGACAAGGGGATTTTATCGCTCTTCTTATGGAATCCCTCGCCGCGAATCTCGACCGTCCCGCCGGTGCACAGTACCGACATACCCTTACAGCGCAGCTCGAGCATGCCATCCGCGGCTCCAACGCGCAGTACGACTCTCCTGAAGTTCTCCGCCGTCTCGACGCTCGCATGCTTCAACTATCGCACGGCGACATTGGATGGGACTGCTTTACGCTAGAATACAAAGTTGATGCTCCAGTGGATGTCGTGGTTACGGACTGGGGCAACCGCCAATACCTCAAAGTATTCAACTTTCTGTGGCGCATCAAGCGTGTCGAGTTTGCCCTGGCCTCAACTTGGCGCAAGTGTATGACAGGTTCGCGTGGGGTACTCCAGAACTCTGACCCAGTCGTTGTACAAACCTGGAAGTCAACCCGTGGCATCCTTGCGGAGATGATTCACTTTATCGGCCAACTCCAATACTACATCCTGTTTGAGGTCATCGAGTCATCTTGGAACGAGCTTCAGAAGCGCGTTCATCGCGAAGGATGCACGCTAGATGATCTCATCAAGGCTCATACTCGCTACCTCAATGACATTACACACAAAGGCCTCCTTGGCGCGCGGCGCAGCGTCCGGAACGCCGACATGGCGACGGGCGAAGACGATCGAACATCTTACCTCTCTCAACTCGGCGACCTTTTGCGCGCCATGCTGAGTTACCGCGACTCCGTTGACGGCCTCTACAGCTGGAGCGTCTCCGACTTCACGCGTCGGCAGGAGGCCGACGTCATGCGCATATCGGCCCACAGCGCTCGTCACCAGAAAAAGCCGTCGGAGCCAGGCGTGGACGGCGAGGACGAGAACCCGACCGTCGCGTCAGAGTTTCCCGTCCTCCAAGACCGCCTGCGGCAGCTGGGCGCCACGTTCCGTTCTCGTCTCCAGATCCTATTGGGCGATCTCGCGTATCAGCCTGACGTGGATATGCGTTTCCTCGGTGTTGCCATGAACTTCAATGATGTATACCAACCGTCAAGGAGGAAGACCAAGACGACCTCGACGGCCTCGGCTAATACTTCCAGAGTGTGAGATGAAGCAGAGGTCGTATCGGAGCTTTGCAAACGAGTCGGAATGACGTGAAATTAGCACAGGTCGCGAGCAATGCCCACGACCGCCGCGATCACGTTATATAAACACTTGGGGGCCAAGCGAGGCACGCCGGCTGAAACAATCCATTCAGGCCTCTGGGAGTCGGTTTCCCTTTCTTTCTCGGAGTGTTAGAAGGGGGCGATAACAGCATGTTCCTTGATGCCACAGACGTATTGTTAATTAGGCGTTACATACCGGGGCTGATGGGAAGGGGGGAAACCCAATTGAGTGGATCTTTTACTCAGAAGAATCGGGGAGCCCCTATGAATGACGAAATACCTACCTATCCATCATTTACCATACATACCATGTTTGCTTCGTGACAAGCTGTTCATTCCGCGCCAAGGGCTCGGGGTCAGTATCAAGGCCAGATACAGATAGGTGCTTCTAGGCGAAGAATCTCAAGTACAGGAAGAGTCGGGTCATTTTGAAAACACGCCATCCCAGGCTGATTTGAATAGAAAAAGTTCGTAACTATCATGCCATTTCATCATGGAATCATGAGCCCAAAAAAAGATTGCAACCCCCCCATGACAAAGGGAACAGGCGCAGTCTGGCCAGGAAATGATCTATCTGATCTTTGGGTAAGCCCGCACAATACGGCTACCATGGAGTGTTCTTCACAAGAAGAGCCCTTTAAAAAACAACCATAACCAGGGCGGTTTGTGCGCTCGAAGGCACACGACAAAAGAAAAGCCCTTTTCCTATCCTCTTCTTCCCCGATCGCTACCCCATACTCTGACAGAATTACTCGTATGGACATGATGCGAAATGTGCGCGATGGAGCCTGTGGCATCGCTTTCCTATCGAAGCCCTTCAGTACCGTCTGTGCCATACGATGCTTTGATCCAGACGTAATCGAAAATGATGTCTCTATCAGCCTTTTCCCGGGGGCCATCACCCCCTTTTTTTTCCCCCTCCCTCTCGTAATCGACGCCACATAAGTTGCGGAGCCAGTGCCGTTTCTGACACATGACGAAAAGGAATACAGATCTAGTCTATACACGAAAGTCTCGTACCAGCTGGAGCTATAACAAAAGAAAAAGGCCCGACCGTTGGTGAGCCATGCTCCTGAGCCGCCAGACTTTCAGCATCTTCTTCAAACAAATAACTGTGGCGATGATTCGCTAGCCGTATTGATCGAGAAGTACTTTCCTCAAAAGTTGTTCGCCGAGTCAAACGATTCGTCGTTTTGACATGTCGTCAAGCGTTCAACCAAAAAGGACGTTAACACACAATATCCGCAGGAGACCTTGTTGAACTCCTCGTAAGGCTAGACCGTAGCATCGTCATGTCGTCGTAAGTCAAACGCCACCGTATTAAAAGTAATATTCAGTAGTCATCATAGACTGCGAGGCACGGGCTCGCATCTCAATGCCATCTCCCAGGATTTCGACTGCAGCTCGCTGTATCCACTTATAGGAGTGATCCAGCCAGAATTGTTCAATCCAGACGGGGCATTGAGGGCTCTACGCACTGTTTGCTAGTGCACAGCGGTGAGCAGCTTCCAAGCCGACTGGTGCGGCACATATATGAGTATGGAGCGCGCTTAGACGTCCATCATTTCGATGTCTTCGTCCACCAAGGTGGGGAGTGCGGTTGACTCGCTAGGTCCCCAAACACCCTCGAAGACGGTAGCAGCTGATCTGCGACGTTGGGCGACCCAAGTCATCGAGGGAGTTGATAGCAACTGTTGAATAGTTGGTCGCTCGCTCGGCTCAGGGCTGATCATCCATCGGACAATTTGATCGAGGGAGCTAGGATGGAAAGGATCGTTCATGAAATCCGGGGGAGACCTGAGCTCAGTGCGCTTGCGCGTAATAAAAGGACTCTCGTCGTCCATAATCACGCTCACCCGAGTAGGAGCAGCTCCCGAGTGGAGACTGATGTCCGGAGCACTGGTTTGGCCAAGGAGCGGATCATCAAGTGACTGCATGGTGGGCACCCCAGCCGCGTCTCGGTTAGCAGTTGTTGTAGTGGTGGCGCTGAAGGTCAAGCTAGGGACTTCAGAGAGGTCACCAGAACGAAGAGCAACCCAAGTAGGGCCGTTATCTGGGAGGACGACATTGGCAGCCATCTCGATCGTGATCAAACCGAGAGAGAAAATGTCTGCTGGCTTGTTAAAGTCGCCACGTAGGATTTCAGGGCCGATGTATTCCCTGTCTCCTTCCGCATCGACACCCTTGGCAGCGGGCCACTCAGTTGCCAGCCCGAAATCGCCGATCTTGAGGATGCCTTCGAAGGTGATGAGAATGTTGGCCGGCTTCAAGTCGAGGTGAATAAAGCCGGCTTCGTGAATGCTTTGCAGACCCTGCCTCTTGGTTAACCTCATCCGACTCGAGGGGACACATTGAACGTACCAAGCCAATGTCGTGAATGACCTTCCAAATACGAAAGTCGTCCAGTCTGCCTTTGCGACCAACATTACTGAGAAACTTGTCCAGAGTACCTTCGTCGCAGTACTCTGTCTGGATGTAAAGATACTGGTTGTACTCCCAGCTGTCGACATAGTGGACAACGTGATCTGCATGTGTCAGGGCTTGAAGCGCATGGACTTCTCTGAGCTTGGACAGGCGGTCCTTAGGGCCCGTGAACTGACGACGCGCTTTCTTCACGGCGTAGACGCGGTCAGGCTCGGGACTCTCACGAGGGTTCTTGGTAGGGGTTCCACTAAAGACAGAGAGGAAGGAGGCGCGAGAGTATCCGGCCTTGACCACGCGATAGACAGAGGAAAATTCTCCCTTGCCAACCATCTCGACCTTGTCGAAGCGAGAGTAAAGTGAGTCATCGACATCTGCACTGCCCCGACCGACATTAACAGGAGTCATGAGCTGTGTGGTAGTACTTTGGAAAGAGTCACGTCCTGACGGCGTGACTGGAGTAGTGGTACCCTGCGACTCGGCAGGATTGGAGATGGAGAGGCAGCTGGCATCGGGAAGAACGACGTGTGTTGAAGGAGTTCGCGGGGAGCGCTGTTCCACTGGGCTAGCTGTGTTTTGAGTAGTTTTCTTAGCGAACAAATTCATTTGATAATTGCAAGCCGCAGGGCCAAGTCGAGTACGCAAAGGCGAAGGGGCCATGTGACCCCTTACCGCTCTGGAACGACAAAATGACGGCAAAGAAAGACGCTGGGAAGAAGACAGTCGGCCAGTGGGCGAGATAGCAGGACCAAACCGAGAGCTCGGCCAGTCACTGTCATTCTCGTGGCCGGACCGCTCCTGGGAAGTACACTTACCAGTAGACTCCCTGGAAATCATTGGCCGGACAGCAGACATTGGGGGCGGGAGCGACCTCTTGGCGCTGGGGCTCTCAATGCTCTGTTCACTCAGATTGCTCAAGCTGGGCGTCAGACCCTGCTTTGTCGGAGTTGGAGGGGCATCGGTTTCGGTCCCTGAGCCGACGTTGAAGTTTGTGTCGAGGGAGAATTTCTTATCTTCATCCAGGCTCAAGACACTGCCCCGGCGCGCGTGACGCGATCCCAGCCGCTGGAAGATACCCAATCCTTTTCCAGGATTGCCGAATGTGCTGCGAGATGGCGCCCCTGGAGCGTTGAAGGGCGTTGAGGGCATACCACCAAAAGAGTAGCGGTTGCTCTTCTTGATCGCACTCCCAGGCGGAGGCGGGAAAGTTGCAAAGCCGTTGGTGGGCTTCTTGCAAGGGGTATCGGGCATCGTCAACTTGTTGTCCTCCTCGGGATTGCGGTTCACCTTGGAAACAAGACCAGTTGACATGAAAGCTCCAGCCCAAGGCTTGGCTGCCTTGAACGGCGTGACATTCTCGCCCTCTTCCTGCATGAACGAGGGCCGAGAAGATCCGTAGGGCATAGACTTGGCAAAGCTGAGAGGAGCTCGTGGCTTCTCAAAGACGTAAGGAGGAGGCATGCTGTTGTTCTGCTCCTCGAGATTGTTGCCCGACGTGGAAGTGACTAGCGTTTTAGAAAGAGGGTGAGGTTGATGAAAAGGTCGGTCAATAGGGTGGGCTGAAGGGTTGGGCAAGGGCGCGTTGGAGGTGAATGGGCTGTCCCGCGGGAGCTGAGGAGGGAGGAACTGATCCATCGAAAGACGCGGTCGATTCTTAACATTGGGGGTAGAGAATTCACCGCCCATTTGAGCGAGGTGATTCGCACCGGACTTCCGACCCCAAGAACTTCGATCATGCTGTCTTTGCTGAAGCGTTGACCGTCGAAGCGATCCAGTTCTTCTCGGGATCTGGGGAGGCGGGGTGGGCGAAGGAAGGGGGTCCCGGGGAGCAGGACTAGAGCCAAATAGTTCGTACTCGCGCTCCCGGTTGGCTTCGTCGTGGATATCGAAATTGGTCTTGCTCGTGGTGCTGCCGGTGTTGTCGAAAATGTTGAAATCAGATGTGTTTTGACCAAAATTCGATATGCCGTGCAAACTCCGTCGTTTCGCAACGGGACTGCCCAGAGACGCCTGGTCCAGGTTCATGATGGCGTCGCTGCGTTTGAGAGCGCCCGAGCCTGGCGCTCCCTGCGAGTCGCCGTGACTTTCCAGATGTTTGAAAATATTCGTCTGCTGGCCTTGGCCTGATACGTCTAGGTGAAGGCTATGGCGAGATTTCTGGGCGGACGATCGCGAATGCGGGCTCTGTTGTGCAGAAGATTGGTTATTTTCCTGGCCCGAGGCCTCCGAGCTTGAAGATGAGGAAGGGGTGGAATTTACCCCCGATTCTGTTGTAGCGCTCAGCGCGCGTTTGAGGGGGGATTTGGGCGATGTCCGAAGTCGAGTAGCTGGCCTCGAGGGGCTGCCGGTTGCCTTGGAGGTCTTTGCAGAGCGCAGAGAAAGGCGGACGCTGGGGCGAAAGGGTGTCGCAAGGCTTGGTGGAGAGCTGAAAGGCGTCGTCGAGGTCATCGAGAGAGGGAGCCCCGCTGGAGTTTGGCTCGGGAATGATTCCCCAAAGGCGGTAGTGTTGTCGTGGCTGCTGCTGGGAGGGGTCGGGGTTGGCGTATATCGTCGGCAGGGCGATTGCTGCTGCACAGGAGTGTGAGATCCGCTGTGGGAGCTCTCGGAGCTCGGTGAGCTTGTACGCGCCAGGCTGAACTTGGACGGTGATCTCGAGAGGGACCGACGAAGGCTCCTGACTGATGATGCAAGCACGTCGGCATGGTGGACGTGCGTGGGACTGGGAACAGTGAGTGTTCCGCCACTGCTGTTGGAGAACGACATTGTGATTGTCTTCTTTGTGGTTGGCGTGTTGGTTGGTTGTCGTCTTCTTTTGGGGGTATTGTGGTTGTTGTTTTGTTCGCTGTGGGAATACAAAAGGCGCGTCACGCAATGTGATATGGTGTAGGCTCAACAAGGAATGAAGCAATCCTTCTTCCAAACAAACTGTCGCTGGTATTCGTGTTTCGCTGAGGAACCTAGGGAAGTAGGTAGGCGGTAGCCGAGGGCTCGATCGATGGAGGTATACAGAGAGGGTATGGCGCGTAATGTTTTCTGCCTTTCTGCAGATTGCGTGCGAGAACCGGAGAGATGCCAACTGCGTGCAAGCACAGCTTTGCCGGGAGCTTGTTATCGTCGGGTATTGGCCCAAGATGGTAATGGAGATGGGACGTGTTTAGGGGTCCAAGTATCCAGGACTGGCTGGTTACACGTGGACGAGGCGATGTGGCCCTGGTCAGCCGGAGAAGGGCGCCCTCTTTCTTGGTAAAATGATGGAGGGTGGGCGCGATGTTGCAGGAAAGAAGGCTGAAAGAAAAGGAGGGAGAGAGCCCAGACAGGATGAGGGCAAAGCAGAGCGAGAGTAGGGACGGGACGGGAGCGCAAGTGCGTCTACTGCATGGCGCTAAGGCCTTTGGGGGGTTTGGCAAGCAGGATCGTTCAGGTATGCGTCTTGCTTCGCTTCTCCATTCCCCTTCAGTCGCGATTCGTGATCGGCAGATGGCTTGTTCAAGTCATCGCATGAAGGAACAGTGGACAGCTTCTTGGGCAGTGGTCGGATGCGCGCGCGCGGATGGGTGGCGAAAACGGTGCGAGGCGAGTTGCTCTGGTGTCCAAAAACTTGGAAACACGCGCAGGCAACACACCAAACAAAAAGGGGAGAGAAGGTTTGAAGAGGTGAGGGTGAGAGAGGTAGGCGCAACGGATTGGGGAAGGGAATGCGATGCGCGGTGAGTGTGTGCGTCAGGTCGGGTTGTGTGCGCGAGAGAGCAGGTGCGGATGCGGGTGTGTAAGTGCGAAAGTCGTTTACAGCGCAGCGCAGCGCGAGCCGGCGAGTAAGGTAAGTGGATGGGTGGGTGGGCAAGCGGGATAGAGAGAGAGAGAGGGAGAGAGAGGGAAGATGGGATGGTCAAGGCAGGTAGGTAGGTGGGCGGGCGGGCAGAAATGGCAGGCTCAAGCCGGGGGATCGCAGTCAGGATTGACACTCTTACAGTTGGATGGCGAGGCCTGACTGGACAGAGTGCGCTGGAACGGGAAGGGGAGGGAGGGGAGGGGGAGGAAAGAACGAGACGTGGAAAGTGTGTACTGTATGTGTGGTGGTGGGATGATGGAGTCGCGATGGCGCGCGTGGCGTGTGTTGTTTACAAAACTTCCAAAACAAGCTAGCTTACACGTGACTCCGCGTCTCAAAAGTGGGGATGTCATGTTAGAGCAAGACCCGAACTGAGGCCTTTCAAGAGACGTCAGGTCGCAGCTGCAGGTCCCGGATCGAGGAAAACAATCTCATCACCCGGGTTTAGACATGCAGACGTCTCAACTGAAGAATCTCGAGGTGACAATATGTCTTGGTCTCTCACATTAGGTCCTGACCTTGGACTCTGTGTCTTATGTCCTCCATTATCAGACACACTCCAACATGTCGCAAAGTCAGTCCCACACCACAGATCCACGACCTCTTCCTAACCTTGACATCACTATCTAACCCAACGGTCTGGCAGTGATGTGTACCAAGAGCAAAGCCAGGGGTCCCCAACTCTGGACCAGGGGACGCTTATGGGGGGAGGGGGGGCTGCCGCCGACATTCATTGGATGCATCTCCCTCTGCCTGCAGGGTCCCGCCCACGCGTCTGAGGTCTCATGCAGCCCTCCCTCTCGAGAAGGGGAAAATATGGGCAAAACAACAAGGGAGATGAATAAGCATGTATGTTCTGGAGAAAGACAGACAGATAGACACAACATACGCCTGGGAGACGAGGCTGCAAAACCGACCGCCAAGGCACAGGCACAGGCACAGGCACGTTGGTACGGATCCGTCTTTTTCTCCTGCTCTGTGCGTTGCGCGACCTGCGGCAAGCGTCCGCACCACATGGTCCAACCAAGCTTGGCCAGGGCGATGAGACGAGGCTTGCGCTCTTACATCCCACCCAAGAGGAAAGGCACCTACCTACCTGCGTACCTAGGTAGGTGTACATAGTATTTTACCCCAAGAAGATATTCTCGGCACCCCTTCCCTGTCAACCGCGTCTTCCACTTGTTCCTCTGCCTTGATCAGATCCAGTCAGTTACGGTCACAGTCACACTCTGCAGTAGTGTAGTGTAGCAGCTGCAGTCTGCAGTCTGCAGAGTGAAGAGTGCAAAAGGACCCCTGGTCTCGAAGCCACGATACCCAAGTCTGCCACTTGTTCGCCTGGACTCCGTCAAGACGCAGCGAACCGCTTCCATCTTTCCTTCTCCTTCCTTCCAAGTCGTCATTGCTGGCTTACTTACACCAGCAGGCCGAGGACGAGTGGCCACAATTGGGCGGCTCTCTGGCAGCAGGCACGGCGGGGGAAAAGGTGGGCGGCGGGCGTATCGTTCAAAATAGAAAGGGGCTGATCCATGAGCAATAGAGCCAGGCCACTAAACAAACGCGACAAGCCACCACCGGGAACCAAAACAAAACAAAAACACCAACACCATCAAAACAAATACACTACTTCGTCAACACCGGTACCTACCTGTACCTACCTACCCAATTCGTACCTACCTACCTTCAAGGTACCTTCCCTGCCTCTTGTGCGTATACCTCAAATTTTGGCCGAGGTCACCACCACCACCACCACCGCCGCCGCCGCCGCCGCCGTCCGTCGCCACCGTCACCACCGTCATGACCACCAAACCAGCCAACAGCTTGACCTTGCCTCATTGACTCCCTTACCAATCTCCCGGGCCATCCATAGGTACCAACCACACCGTCCCCATCCCTCATGCCTCCCATCATCTTTGCCAAGTCCTCTCCACATAATCGTATCGCAGGTCTGACCTCAATGGGGAAAGCAGCAGGGTCGGCGATTAATTGCATCTAATATAACGAATTCATGCCTCTGGTCACAGTGCCATCCGTATTGCGTTGCTTCCCACTCATAATGTGATCATAATCTGGGGACGACGCCGCAAGGTGCACTACACTAAGCTCCCCGAGACAACCTTGAAAGTCACTTTCTAAGTGCCAGCCAGATGGCTTGTGGCAGAAAGTCAAGGGACGGGATGAGCTGGCCGGTCTGGCGCATTGAGACGCCTGGAGCCACCACCCCCTCCCTCGTCATCCTTTTTTTTTTTTTTTCCATCTCTTGGTTGCTCCCCATCGTTGGGGGTTTTTGGAACAATGATGCACCGGTAAAGACCAGACGCATAGGGCGCAACAGCGGCTTTATTTACGCCATCTTCATTTTAAGCAAACCTAATCTTTCTCTTTCTTCCCTTCTTCATTTTGACTTTCCCAGAGCCGAGCCTTGTCCCTTATTAGAAGCGCCGCGCAAGATCAAGAATAAAACGGGGCCCACAACATTGGAGGGAGTTCAGTGTCAGGTCAGGACCACGCTTCTTATTCGGCCCACAGTGGCGGGGGGAAAGCTTAAGGCGGCGGTTCGAGCCTGAAAAAGCTCGGACGCTCTTTGACCCTCGTTGGAGTTGGCGGGCAGCACAGAAACAGCTTGCAAGAGACAGTCCAGAACTCGTCTCCCGATCTGGGAGGAAAGGAAGGATGAGCGGGCTTCGCCAGGAAGGGGTTCGTTGTTGCATCGCAAGGGGCGACAGGCGGGAATGCAAGCAAAAAAAAAAAAAGTCGAAGTGTCAGCCAAGGGTTACACCAATATCGCACATGAACCGGAACACGAACAGGAAGAAGGGAAGGAGATGGGATGACACGACCCTCTTACTTTGGGAAGTATTGGAAAAAACAAGTGGACCAACCGGACTCTTTTTCGGTTGTCAAATCTCTGATACGACGCCAGCATCGCAGATTCCCGGCATGGATGGGTACAGGCCGACGCGTCGGTTTTTCCACACAATGAATGGCCTCCGGATTCTCACTGCCAGATTCAATTCCGATGCTGCCGCCCATAGCAGGACCGGAAAGCAAAAAAAAAAAAAAAGTAAACACCCGGACACGGGTAAAGATGGCACCCAACCCTAGCCTCGCATTATTCGTGCTCCTCTTTTTTTACAAGTTTGTGGAGTTCTGGGTCTGATCAAGTATACAGCAGCACCTACCTACCTACGATCTCCGCCAATTTCGCTTCGTCGGACGGGGCGGATTCTCCGTGTTTTGTTTCGAGCCGTCTTGTTGACTTGTACATTTGTTTATTGACTTTGGGTCAACTGACTGGCTGTTCTCCTATCGATACCGACTCCCTACATTCCTTCCCCTCCTCCCCTCTTCGACCCTCTGCGGTTCCCCCATCCGCCCCCCTTTCGATCTTCTGAGGCAGGCAGGGCAGAGCGGGACATGGGATAGTACTGGGACAGCACAGACTCCCGCAAAATGTGGCGAAAGGTGCATGGGCAGAAGAGAAGAGAAGAAACGCGGGAAATCTAGCCAGGCCATCACCCGCTCGAGTCATTGGACCGCCGGCTCGTCATCTTCTGAATATTAGGCATCGGCATCGGGACCAAAGAGCAGCAGCAACGCATTCATGCCGGAGAGACAGCCAAGACGGAAAAGGAGATCGGAAAAGAAAACCGGCAGGCTACGGTATCAAAAGATGAAATTTCAATGGGCAAGGAAAACATGACGCCAGTGGGGGGGAATGTAGGCCATCATCTTGTCCCCGGCGCAGTCGCACGTAAAAGCAAAGGTGAACCTCCAAGGCTCCCAGAGCGGAAGGACGTCAGGTAATTACCTAAGGTACCTCTTCGCGAGCCCAGCCCAGCCCAGCCCAGCCCAAGCAGCCCGTTTGGCCCTAGCCGTGGCCCCAGCGGCGCCGCCACCCGAGAGCAGACGTCCCCTGCCTCATCTCCCTTCCCGCCAAAGGGGGGCATCCGACTATTTGTGTTCCATTGCGTCAAGAAACGTTTTTGCGACATGCCTCCCGAGACCCCCGCGAGACGGACGGGTCCTTTTTCTTACGCCGCCGTGCGTGCGGAATCGAGACATGCAACCCCCATCGTGGGTATTAGGCCTGGATGGAGGAAGGGAACCCCGGGTTGGCGTGTTGAGTTTAGTATTCGGTGAACCGAGGCGGGGCTTACGTCCGGCTTCGAGCCTGCCTTGGACTTTTGCTATTGAAAAAGTGTACATTGGAAAAAGCAATCAAAAACAGTGAAGAAGAAAGAAAGGAAGGAAAGGAAGGGGGAGAGAGAGAGAGAGAGAAAGAGAGAGAGAGAGAGAGAAAGGCCTTCCAACTTCCTCCCGGAAGGCTCGACTACTTTGCGCATCCGAAACATCAGTCCGTGGTTGTGAATACATTGTAAATTCCCAAACCTCGTCATCATCGCCAGTATCATCATTCCGGGCCAACGCCGTCGTCCCCCATCAACATCTAAGGAAGCAGCAGCATGTGAGTCAACAAGAATCGAACTCTACTGGAAGACGCAATCGTCACAGTAAATCCGGCGAGGGCAGAGCGCATGTCAATGGCAATCGGTACCGACAACCACCGCCAGCAATCGTCCAGCACCCGTGAGGGAGTGCTTCACTAAGTAGCGGAATAGGGAGGAGGAGCAAGAGCTCGTAGCCATAGCCAGCTCGTCCTCCCCTTCTTTCGCTTACAGCCTTCTTGTAGGATGGATGTTGACACCAACATGGACCAAAAGTTGAGTTCAGGCTAACTGTGGACGCACCAAATGATCCAGCATTCTCAGCCTCGAAAGCTGCTTGAACAAATATCTCAACAATTTGGCAGGCAGACAGGCAGACAGACAGCTCGCCAAGCGTGGACGAGACTGCAGTCCTGCCCCTCTTCCCGAATGCCCGACGCCACAGACAAGAAAGCAAAACTGTGCTACTCTCATGCAATCCACCTCCCTCACACCACTATTAAGAATCGCAACCTTTCCCTGTAAGATAAAGGACAGCACAGCCAGGTGCCAATGATCCCGTCCAGGGAGGAATAAAAGGTTCTCTGGGTATCAATTATACGGAACAAGAAACAAAGCCAAAGAATATCCAGGCGTCATACCATTCGGGGGCGCCGTGGAGCTAAGATAGGTTCTTCCGGATCCATTCCGCCCAGGAGCAAATATCTTCCATCACCTCAAGCAACCTGCCCAGGTCTTGCGGGGTAAGTTGCTTATGTTTTCCCTTGCCCGTCGCTGCCACGTCTTCGCCATTGGCCGGAACAACGTTTTGTGATACGACGTGAACCACCCCGTTCTGCTGTATCTGCAGGTCAATGTTGGCTGTGGCGTTTCGGAAGGGGAAAACGACGTGGAGGCCGGCCGATGGATGGACAGTCAGCACCACGTCAATCGTAAGCTCCTCCTCGTCGGTATCGTAGGTCTGGGACATGAACCTGTCGTACTCGGCCTGCGTCGTGGTGGTATCACTAATGACGATGGAATCGTCCACCTCCGGTACGGCCTCGCCGGTGATTTTGGAGCCGAAGCTTCTCTCGAGCAAGGTTGATATAAAGGCATACTGGCGAAGGATAGGGAGCATTGCCACCAGCTGCCGCGGGTGCGAGAAGGAGAGGTCTGTCACGGTCTGGCCATACACGGGCTTGTAGATGAGCAGCGTGTTCTTGTGTTTCCGCCACGGTACGGTGTCGCCGTCGCCGGGGACCTGAACCCTTCTCTTGCAGGAGATGACGCGGAGCTCGCTCGCGTCGTGATTAGTACCCTCAGGTATCGGGAACGAGATGCTGTCGAACGTGTAGGTGGGCAGAGGCATGGGCTGCGCTTGCGCCCCTGTGAGGGTATGCAGCGTGTTCCACACGGATTGTGGCACGATCACCGAAGGGATGACCGTGGCTACAAACTTGACATTTGGGTATTTGTGTGTCGTGCCATCCGGCTGCACCACGTCGATGCCCGGTTCCTTGTTGTCGTCCGTCTGGGGTAGCGTCGTGGGCTCCGGTTCCAGCCAGTCGAGAGCCGGTCCTGAAGCTGCAACGAGAATATCCTCGGGTCCCGGTTCGTCCTTCTCCACCTTCTGGGAAATCCAGTTCTCTGTTACCCGGACTGGAGGGAACATGTCACCATCTATAGCCTTGCAGCCTATGAGAATCGACCAGACTTTCTCCATTTTCTCGCAGTAGCGCGCCGTTTCTGGCGTCCTGGGAATGACATGGCGTCTCTCGGTCCAATACTCGATGCTGAGTCCCACCATGTCTCTCGTGTGCATCATGGGTCGACCGCTCTTGGTGCACATGACAGTTGTCTCGAGGAACCGGTCTGGCTTGCCGCTCATGGCAGGGTCCTCTCGCAGCTTCGACAGTTCCCACTTATGGAGTCTCTCAAGACTCTCAAAGATGCCAGCCAGTGCCTCCTGGCAGTCGAGTCCGGGAATCACACTCAGCTTGTCAAGGTTTGCCAGGCGCTCCAGGTTCGCAGAGAACTTTTCTAGTGTCTTGGTCAACGGGCTTTGGTCGGGGCGAAGTCGTAGATCTTTGAGGAGGATATTTGCGGCCCGGTCTTTGTGCCTCGTGACGATGGGGCCCGACTCCGGGAAGCCCAGCGAAACGCTCTCCACGATGTTGTTGTTCAGCTCGATATCGATCGTTAAAGCCTGACCGGCAATGACCAACATCCTCGTCTTTCTGCCGTCGGGCGACCTATGCTCATCCCACATGCTAGTAAGACCTGTTCGGAGCGTAAGTCGCTCGAGCCCGGCTTCGCTGACTCGTCCTTTCGCCTTCTACAAGGCAATGGGTCAGCTTCCGCCCGAGAAGAAAGACGAGAGTTCTTGACGTACCCCGAGGATTTGAATGACTCCGTCAAGTCTCTTAATCTTGTCGTCCTCGCTGCCCAGTGTTCCCAGGCCGCCGAACCCTCCGACGCCAACATGATCCAGCCCAATGTCTAGTCCACCGCTTATGCCGAGCGCGCCCATGGCAGCTGCCGCGGAAGGACTATCGAAGTTAAGGGCGCCATTCGCGGGGTGGCCCATCAAGGTGGTCGAGGTCGCGGGCGATTTCTTAAACTGTTGAGGTGATGACTTGGGCCCTCTAGGCGAGAAGGCTGCGTGTGCTTGCGACGCCGAGAATGGTGTCGACACCGGGGGGGTCGCTGCGGTGAGCTGCGAGGGGGTCCGGCCCTGCTGCGAAGCCGCATGCTTCATCTGGGTCGGAGTGGCCATTGTGCAAGTCGGTCGCTCGGTCTCGTTCGTTTATGGTATCGCAGATTGAATTGGTGGAATGATGCCGGCGCACCGTTAAGATAATGCCAGTATGATTGTCACCATTAATTGCCGTATCGATGGTTGCTTGATCCCAAATATCGAGCTAAGGGAAAGAATGGACGGCACAAGTCTGACTAGAATGCAATTTTGTTCAAGATGGACGCTCTGTGTCGAGCTCGAGTACTTCGTGGAGAGCTGCAGTCCTATATCGCAAGGGTGGTACCTGCCTCCAAGTGCAGGTGCGACCTTGGGCGAATTGTCAACTACCTTCCTTGGATAGTGGGGCGAAACGGGCCGGGATTTAGCCGTTTGCTACCATCTCACATAGGTACGCCGACCTGGGTGACGGAGTCGGCCAGGCCAGTGCTCATTTGCCCCCCATTGTAAAGCTAGCTCTGTGGGAGGCAAGCCTTGTACTCGTACCTTGTTATCCCCTATTGTACGGAGTAAAGGTTCTGTGGAAAGCCTAGTTCTCCTTAATCACTGCAAGCTTTTCTCTAGGTCTACACAATAAACATCTTCCCAGGTAACGATAAAAAGAGTTACATCCGCTACCTGTATCTCTTGCCTGGGATCATGTCGAGCAATCCCTTGACTATATCTTCGTTGGCTTACAGGCTTGTCCCCAGTACCTCTCCAGTTCGCGGGTGCTCTGATATCAAAGGACTTGACCCGCAGTAGTCTATGGCCGGCCGAATAGGCTTGGTGATACTCTACCCTTAAGAGAGCTTCCGAGCCGGTAACCCTCTCCCGCATTGGGTTTGAGCCAAGACGGGCATTGTTGTTTACCAGATATGTTTCCCCTTCCGAACCACGCTGAGGTTTGTTTTGCTCGTCTTTCGCACATCATCTCACCGACGACCCCTGTTCAGTCAAACAATCCCACAACCCAACTTTTGCGTTTCGCGGAGGCTCTTATTCACAGTGCTTTGTTCGAAATGGAGATTTCGAGATCCCTGGATCTGTTTCTTGGAGCAGTAACAGCTTTTTTATTTCCGTTCATCAAGTCGTTACCTAAAGAGACATTCTCCAACATACGTCTCACACTTTTGTGAAAGAAACAAGAGTCGTCATAAGGTCATCATCCTATCCCCAATTCCTGGCACACACTGGTTACCAGGTGATCCTCCACTGTATTCGAAACTGAAGCAAAGGAAAAATGTTGGTAATGTTGATGGCCGGTCCTCCGAGGTGGCGTTTCACATGCTGCCTTGCCCGAGTGTCATAACGGGACAGCAAGCCGAACCCAACCCCACCATGCTCTTTCGTGTATGTTGCCAAGAAGATCCGGAAAAAGAAGAATGATCAAGTCTTTAGGATTAAGTCCTCCTCCATGCAGGGCGTCAATCATCAGCATCTACAGCCATGACGGGCGTTTAAAAACAAGGAATGAGAAATCGTCAACTCGTCAGCATCGTCTCCTGGGGATCGTCGATGCCGATGAGTCGTCTCGCGAATACAAGGACAGATAGGAAAATGTTGTGTGCAAGGAGTGCCGAGAAGCCCCATTTGAATGCTTCAAAATCATATCAGATTTTCGTCACCGATCATGCCTCGTACCGAATGTAGCCGCAACGCCCTCCAATGAAGTGACGAATGGCAGTGGCTGGAATTAGTGTCGCTCAAGGTCGCCGTTACCTTCGCTGAGGTTGTTGGGCCATCACCGGAGCAGCTCGGGCCATGGTGTCGTAAGCAGGGACAGCCGAGTTCATCAGAGTCTTGCGGCGCTTGAGGTCCATGCCGCCACCGCTGAGTGGACGCTGCAGATCATCGTCGTCGTCCCGGCCACGCTTAATGCCTCCAGAGGAACCGTTGATCTGGGATGAATAGCCGTTTGACATGGTGCCCATGTCCGCTTGGGGCTGATAGACATCGCTGGCGCCCGCAGCAGCCGAATTGCGATCGTTGCTCATTACATTATACAAGTTGCTGGATGACTGCTGGGCGACACGTGGGGGGGTATTGTAGCCAGCCTGCTGGGAGTAGTAGGGCTGGGGTGCGGCGGCAGTGCGAGGGGTGGCACGACCAGATGCAGGTGGGTGGCTAGGCGAGCCTGTCATTTCGGGGGACAGGTGCTGATGTTCGGCAGGAAGCGTTCCAACAGAAGGAGCAGAGTAGTTGTAAGACCCACGGGTGGTGTCGTAAGCGCCGCTGTCGTGTGTGTACTCGGCATCGTGCTCGTGCTCTGCCTCCTCCTCGCCGGCAGGCTGGGAAGCACTTTGATCAGGGTGCATGATGCCATTTGTGGGCTTCTGGTCTTGAGGGGCGCCAGAGGTGGCGGGTCGTGCTGACGGAGGACCCATGTCATTCTTGGCGTACGGATCACTTTGTCCGTAGACAGTGCGGTCTTGGGAGGCCTGGTTGGTCTGGTAAGGGGACTGCTGAGCAGACTGGTTGTACATGGGCCGCGAGTTGTCATATTGCTGTGTGCCAGACTGCTGGTATGATTGCATGTTCTGGATAGTCGAACCCGGCGGCGTTGAAGCCGGTGTCGCAGGCATGGAGCGCGCATTGCTCAGACCGGTGTCAATAGACATGGGGTTTTGAGCTTGAGCAGTGCCCATATTCTGGGACTGGGCCCATTGAAACCCGTTATCGGAAGTGCCCATACTGCCACCCATCACGCTGGAAGCACTAGTTGGGGGTGTAGGGAAGGTGTGGGCCCGGTCAAGAGCGGGACGGCCCATGTTGGCATGCGACGGCAGAGACTGTTGAGGTCCCGGCAAGCCCATGGAGTGGTGATGATGCTGCTGGATAGATGGCAGTCCAGGACCTCCAGTCTGGGGAGCGCCACGCATCTGACTCTGTTCTTGTTTGCGGCGTTCGGCAGCGGCCATGACCTGGTTGGTACGTGTCTGGTTTGTTGGGTGATACAGCAGAGCACCAATGTTGTGGACAAAGAGGGGGTAGAGCAGCTCGGTGATCTTCTCCTTGTTGGCAAAGTCCAAGGCCCGCTCGAACGGGATCCTGTTCACTTGTCAGCACGGATACGGGCGGGGTGCCATGGAACGTAGAAAGAACATACCAAACACCCTTCAAGTGCATGGGGCCAATCTTGACGACATGTCTCACTTTCTCGCTTTTGAGAATTCCATCGCGGCGGCCACGGGTCATGCCGGCAACGTTCAACAGCTTAGTTCCGTTGATCATGTGATTGTCTAGTGTAACGTTAGCAATGCGATGGGCGGTCGGTGTTGCGACGAATCAATCTCACCCTCTCTGCGCGCAACGCAGATTCCTCGTGCTTCTACTTGAAAACATAAGCTTCCTTCATCCTCCCACAAAGTAGCAGTAACCCTGGGCTTCATGCCTGGGGGGGCTACCTGGCCGGTGGTATCGAAGCCCTGGAAGCCCTGCGTAGAAACGCCAGGCAGAGGAAGAACATTCTGGCCGCCCATTCCGTTGTTAACAGCGGGAGGAGCGTTCTGGGGCGAGGTCAGGCCATTGGTATACCCGTAAGGCTGGCCGTACTGGGTCTGTTGAGTGTACTGAGGCAAGTGGCTTGGCTGCAACGGCGGAGGCTGATGGTAGGACATGTTGCCAGAGGTAACAGTCTGAGGCGGCGGCGCCTGGCCGGCGGACATATGTTGCGAGTAGTACATATCTGCTGCAGGTTGATTCATGGCGGGGTAGTGCTCGTATCCACCAAAGGATTGGCTCGAAGATCCAGAAATCGCCGAGTTAATGGGCAAGGTGGGAGAAGGCGTCTTGGGGCCGTTTGAAGATGCGGCCGACGTGAAGGACGACTGCGAGCCTGCGTGTTGGCTTGAAACGGAGCCGATGGAACTGAACCGGGGGGATGAAGTACCGGATGAGTACGCCTGATGCGGAGTTGGCAATGGCAGAGACGGGATTCTCTCGCTGTTCATGTACAATGGCCTCTGAGCGGCGTGAGCGTTATAATACGACACGTCGGTCGGTCCCCGGGTTTGCACTTGGGCAATCGGCGGTAGATCCAGCTTCACGGTTTTGCCCCGAAGGTTCCTACTCCAAGCACCAAGATGATCAGCGGAGTGCGAGTCACCGAGCGGGACCCGTGACTACAGCGGCAAAAAATCAGACGTGAGGAAGAAAAATGGTTTCTTCCAATGCGTCTAGCTCTGCCGCAGCTGTTGTGCCAAATGGATTTGTCCAACGACCCTTAATGCGAAGGCGTTGGGGACAGCAGACGAAAGTCTTGGCGGTTCGCAACAATTGCGGAAAGTTTCGGCGGTGAAGGCGGTGCGCCAAAGAAATGGTACAAGTCGATGCGGCTCGAGAATTCCTTTTGAAGAAGAAAAAAACAGATCAGGACGGTCGTAGTCGTCGTAAGCAGTCGTTAAAACCCAGAAGCTTCTATGTCGGGGGCATCTGAGGGCGGATTCGCAAGGCCGGGTGGTTTGTCTGTTTCCCCCTTCGAAATGGCACTTCAGATGCAGCGGGCAGAGTGCTGGATGATTAAAGCGACGCCGTTTGTCGAAGTGGCAGAAGAGGAGACGAGGAAGGCGGTCTCTCTTGTTTGATGAGAGGGTGGGTTGCACGAAAGGCGCCGAGGACGGTGACGATGGGAAGCGAGGGAATGCCCTTTTTGTGTGAGTGCTGAGATCGGGAGCTGAGTGACAAGCGGTGGGAGCCGTTTGTACGAAGGTCTGTCTATTCAGGCAGGAACCAAACACCACATAAACACACACGCACACACACACACAGTCGAGGGATCGTGTTGGTCGTCCTTCTTTTCTTTGCTTCTGTTTCTCTTTCGTCGAGCTCGCCCAAACTCTTCTAATGCAGGTACATTAGCTAGAGCTTTTTGGCGTATAAGAGGAAGGGGGGCCGGGTTGCGCAGAACAGGTGCAGGAGAGGAATGATGGGGGAGATGGGGAGAGATGGAAGTTGTATGATGAAGGCGGTCTAGGGCATAAAACAAGAAGATGAAGGGTGGTGAAGAGGCATTGGGAAGCGTAGGCGTAGAAGAAGTCTGGCTTACCGTCCTCGCCTCTTTGGCTGTCCTAGGTGGAATATTGGAGGTGGTTGGTGGAGTCGTGAGAGGTAGAAAGAAAAGAAAGAAGACGGGCGTGGGGAGGTTTTGTTTTTGGTGGTGAGAAAAGAAGAGGAGGCAGGTCGAAGTCCATCCATCCATCCACGGTCCACAACCCACACGCCCACCCCGGCCGGCGCAGGATGGTGCAGTGTGCAGTGTGCAGGTGCAAGTTGAGGTAAAATAAAAAATAAAAATAACAGGTACTGGGGTACTGCGGTGTCCGCACTTTGCTGATGCTGGTGCGGTGCGGTGCGGTGCGGTAAAGGCACGGCGGTAGCGGTACGGAGAAGAGCTCGCTCGAACAGCATGGGGGGGCATGGCCCATGGACATGGCATGGGGTGGGGGGTACATGGACATGGACGTGGACATGGGCATGGGCATGGGCATGGACATGGGCATGAGCATGGGCACCGTGAGGTCGAAGCAGAGCAGTCAGTGAGTAAGTGGCAGGGCAAGGCAGGGCAGTGAACACCGGTCGAGAGATCTGTTTCTCTTCCAAAGCAGGTACCTGTTGAGGCAAAGGCAGAGAGGTGTGTACCTCACGTAACAAAATATAAAAAAGAGAGCAACAAGGTACAGATTGCGGTAGCGGTCAACAGGGTACATATGGTAGGGTTCGCTTAGTGTACATTGGGAATAGTACCTGTAGTTGTAGGTCTTGTATAGTACACCACAGGCGAAGGGCCTGTCCCCGAAGGAGCCCAGAGAGTGAGTGGGTGGTCTTGGCCATTTTCTCGCACTGCTGAGTGGGCGGTCCGACCGACCGGGGTTGCTGGGGACGGCCTTAGAGACGAGGATGGAAGAGGGCGAGGCCAAGGGCCAAGGTACCGCAGTCTGTAGACAAGGAGACCGGGGGTAGGAGAGGGGAGGGGTTGCTCTATACGCACACTGCCAAATGTGATGAGGGAGGGATGATGGATGACATGGGATGGGATGGGAGGAGAAGGAGGGGGGAGAGCGGAGCAAGAGGGGGGGCGTGCAAGGAAAAGAAACATGGTACACTGCGCAACGCTGAAGCTAGCGGCATGTTGGAAAGAGAAAAAAAAAATCAAGATATGGTACGTACCCCCAAGTTTCCGACGGATGTTCGGAGGAGAAGAGATACTGAGGATGGATGGATGGATGGATGGAGGATGGGGAGCACACACGAACCCATAGCACAGCGCACACGCTTCATCCACTCCGAAAAGCAGAGCATCGGAACCTCCACACGCGCGCGCACTCGCACTCGAATAAAGACGTGCTAGGGGTCATTTCATGTCGACTCTTGGGCCCGAAGCTACGGGCGTATCGCAATTATTGTCGTATGGTGGTCCGTCTGTGCCTCCTCCTGTCTTTGTGTTTGTTTCTTTTCCTCTCTTGCTCCCTGCCGTATCCCGTTGATGTTGTTATTGTTGTTGTTCTTTCCATCGCTGACACATTGGACGTGCATCGGGATGGGATGTATGTATGTGTGTGTGTGTGTGTGTACTGCTGCACTTATCTGTCCCCTTGGAAAGATTGATACCTTCGTCCCTGCCTCGTGTATCTATATGTACCTCCGACTGTTTCTAATTGTGCCCCTCCTTCTTCGCGCAACCCAACCAAGTGTGGATGAAAAGATGGAAATACCTTTTCATCTTTCCTGACTTGGTCTCAGCTGTTGGCAGAATACCACGTACAAAGTATCTATGTACTTTTACTACAGCTATGTATGGGGAGTATCGGAAGAAGCCTTTTGGGAAAAGTGGGGGGTTTGACTCGTAATGTCCCCCCTCCTCATCCTCGTCCTCTAACCAAGCCTGTCCGTATCGTGACTTGTGTTTGTTCTAGGTAAACTACCTAGGTAGCTAGCTGTATGTACGAGACTTTACCCGCGATATGACGCTTTCACCTCACATTACCTTTCCGTACCTTGCCTTAGCTAGCAGCGACCCTTCCCCCCCTCTCTATGTATGTACGATATGATACCTACCTACGTGTGTTTCTAATTTTTTTTTGCCTGTTTATGCTTTCACGTCAAATCTTCCTCCTTCCTTGAGGACCTTGCTCCTGGAACCCCTTGTCACTTTGGACCGCGACTGCATCGGTAAGCGACTTTGCCGTCGGCCTCCGCCTCTCGTTTTCGTCTCTTCTTCGGTCTTGACCACTGTGCCGGGCTGGGGCGCGCAAAGGAAATTTCTCAGCCAACTGCCCGAGCCCTTGAAGGGTGGTACGGGCAAGGAACCAAGCTAGCCGTCGCCGTTCGGTGGATGAAGGGTGGTGGTCGTCGGAGGGGAAAGGCGGAGAGAGGGGAGGAGTAGGAGGAGGGCCAGGGAGAGGGGCGTGCAACAAGAGCAATGGCTTCGCTGCTCGCTCCGTTGTCGTTTTCCTGGTTCTCGCTTGGGGGCGTGGCTGGAGCAGCGTAACACTGAGAAGAGAGGGGTCTGTTGGCACCGACCAGGGTGGTCCATGGCCTGAGGGCAAGCCCCAGTCAGTCGCCGTCGGTCTGTCGGTCTTTTCAGAGGGGACACACACTCAACAATGCTGGGCAGTCCGTACCCGGTGTACACATGTACATACAATACAAACTAGAGCGGACGGACGGTGTGGAGTGTTCGGCGTAGGATGGATTCAAGGACGGAGGGTATCGCCAAAGAAGACAAGGCCAGGCATGGGAACTTAGCAATAATGCCTGGCAGGATGACAGACAGCTGGAGAGTGGTGAAGGAGACACGGAGCGTCCAAGGAGCATCTCGAATCCAGTCTGGGGTCCAGAATCCTACCAGGCGTATGTACACTACACTTGGTCCAACTTCCCTTTCAAGACGAGGTACCATTATCTGTGCGGCCATCTTGCCTCTCCTCTCCCGACCGCAACTGCGACTGAGATTTGGGAAGTGTGGACGTGGATTGGACTGGGCCAACCGACCTCGACCGACCCTAGAGCAGTGCCTCCACGCTACGGATCAAAGAGGCCAGGCCAGGACAAGTCGGCCCCTGACGAACTGAGAGCGAGGGCCACCAGATGGACAGTGGGCAACCCTTGTCGCCCAAACACACAAATCAGACATGGTGAACCAAGACGCCGACGGGACATGGGACAGGACAGGACCTCAATCTAGCATCAGAGGTTGCGGTGGGTCCCAATCTTGAGCCTTTGAATCTGTGCCGCTCAACTCCATTCGTCTCCAAAGAGTGAGTGCCCTTGTCGATGTGAAGTGAAGAGGTGTGTGGTGGTAGGCTCCGTTACTTTCGCTCGTGCTTGCGTCGTCCTTTCTTCCTTATCCTTTTTCTCGGTATGAAGGGGGGTGGTTTTCCCACTACCTCTACGCACAGCGCACGGAGCATGACAATTAAGAAACTGTCAGCTCTCGTTGGGAAAGTTTTGTAAACCCTCTCATTCAGTTTGAAGTCTTCCATTCCCTCTGTCTGGCCTTTAGCTGTCTCGACTCAGCTCGACTTCCGGTTACTCTGCTGTCTCAGCAAGGCTAGCTGTTGTCGAAGCCCCGGCACAGCCCCTCCATTCATACGGAGGCCGTCGGTTATCATTATCAAGTCCCCAATGGTGCAATGGCCTCTCACTCAAGCGTCGGCGCAACATCGTCGTAGCTTCGCACTGTCAATCACATAGTAAAGTTGACGTCCCGGACTGATTAATGGAGGTGGCTTCCATTCCCCCCGACAACGGTCGAGTCCGGCTTCAACTAACGTCACTCGGACTCTGAGGGGGTTACCAAGGCTGGCCGAGAGCCCGCAGTCAAGTCCGGTAGGCTGGGTGGCTGGGTGCTTTGAAAAAGAGACCCGAGCGGTTCAGCGGACAGAGACGGCAACTGACGATGCCCGCAGCGGCAACAGCGGTTGAAGCCATCCGACAGGCAGGCTCGGTTATTGGCTGGTTGACACACTGTCCCGGGCGGCCGTGCTCCTTGATCTCATCGTTCATCCGCCCTCGGGCCTTGGACTGGGCGTTACCTCTTTCTCTTGGATCCATTGCCCGTGAGTGCCATTGTTTTTACCTTTGTTGTTCGACCGAACCTCGAAAGTCTGTCGGACTCTGTGTGTTTTGAATGTTGAATGTTTCTGCTGCCAACGACGCACGACATGCATACCTACACGCCATACCCCTCTCTTCCGTATCCGCCCCGGACTTGAGTTCCGTCACGAATGCAAGTAGCTGCCGTTCTGACAAACCAAGCTATGCCATCCGGTTATCGAATGTAGAGGTCGGGTGTCCATTGCTTTGAGTGAAAAGCATAATGCTCCCGGCAGCAGGGTAGAGCATATGTCTCTTGTAAGCCGAGGCCGACGCGACTTGATTGTACATCCGATGGCGTGCAAAGGCCTTGATGATAAATGCACTGACGGTCGCAGCTCAATTCAACATGTTCGAAACTGCCATATCACCCCCCACCCCTCAAAGGAAACGTCGTTGCGGGTTGACGACCCGATCAGGAAAAAAAAATTCCAGTCTGAAGAAGGTAAGGAACGGACTGGACGGGGAATATCCCAAGCAAGTCGTTGGCGCTTCGTCGTCTTCTCGACGCTTCTTTTGCCCACCAAGAATGACGCCGTCGGCTTAGCGCTTGGAGCTAAGAGGGGTAGGGAGGTCGTTCTTTGGCGATTGCCAAACCTAGAAACGAAACAGCTCTACGCCGGCTTGAGTTTCTGATTCTGCCGCAATTGGCTTACTCACTTGGCCTCCCAAGAAAGGACAGGACCCAAGGTCCGGGAAGGAAGAGTAGATAGTGTGTCGGGTGAACTATCTTGCTTCCGTTTGAAGCACTGCACGCCATGCAGTATGGATCTCTGATCTTAGACTACGCATTAGCATCCGCACAAATATACGTGTACCTACCTTACGCTGGCTGGGTACCTTAATCGATACTCGAGGGCACAGACGTTTGCTGCACTGTGCGTGCGGTAGAGGGCCATGCGCATGTCAAATGGCAGATCTTGCAACGCTACCTTGGCCGACCCTGTTCTGTTGCCTGGTCTTCATCGTCTGCTCGGTGGATTTGTGGTACCTTGTTTTTTTATTTATTAATCGTGCCAGCATCGGTCATTGGCCTGCGCTATCGCTCCCTGGCTTGGCTCATCGATCCAAGCCACTTACACTGAATCTGCTCGTACCAGGTGTCTGACTAGTTTTCTTGTTCAGTGTGCCAACGCCCTAATGTGCGTCTTTCTTGATGACTGCGGTGTTGTTCTCAGCGCCTGCCCCGCTGCGAACCCTATGTGCTTGCCTGTGCTGCCCCATCCCTGCCTGCCTCTCCTTGTGGAGCGCGAGTGGGTAAAAGACAAGGCAAGAACCACATGGGAAAACTGGGAAGAACCCCATCGCGGTTAGGCGGTGGCTGGCAGTTACCGCTGGTTGTTGTTGGCCTTAGACCTAGATACCTAGGTAGTTTACGAGTACCATAGCAGCTTGTCTTGGTCAACCAAATCGACGTTTTGGGAGGGCACGCCCTCGTGCATTGCATTGCGACACAGCGGCAACTGGGAGAAAACTCGGCTGTTGGAAAGAGAAGGCGCTCCTCTCGGCCTGACGGTTCTCACTTCACTCCGAGCCAGGTGGGCAAGCCTGGCAGTCAGGTAATACTGTAGCTTCCTTCCGTGGCTAGGTAGGTAGGTACGGATACCTTAGGTAGGCACTTAGGTAGGAGTGAACAGTCGCAACTACCTACTCTCCGACACTTGAGCCCTTGACAACCGTGGCCACCTCCCTCACCCCGCCCCTCCCCCCTGGATCATAGATATGATGGTTTTCGTGCCTCAGGAACCTTCCAAGCCCAGACTTGCCTACAATCTCGCTCGAGTTTCCGCTCGTGATGTAGTCGCAATCCTCGATGAATCTCTTGCTTGCCATGGGTATTCGTAGCTGGACAGACATACATATACCACTGTGTTGCAAGTGAATGAATGCCTTTGCGAAGATGCTGATTGGCACGCCACCCCCCTCCCCACCCTCTTTTGATAAGCATGACTTCCTCTCGAAATGAAGGCAGATGCCCCGCGCCTGGATGCATGACTCCAACCTACTACATGTGTATCACACGATATCCGTACCTACCTTACAAGTGTGTATCCGTACCTTACACTAGCTTCCATTATCCTCGTAGCCTGGACCAGAAGGGACCGACTTGACTTGTGCGCGTACCTTTGATTGCTAGCAATCCGGTCAACCTGCTATCAATCTGCTCTTCCTTTTTCCCCCATGCCGTACCATTATCTCGCGCCGCCAGCTTCCCAACAAGCCACCCCGTGTCATGATGCTCCTCCCCGTCGTCTATCCATACTTTGGCTTTTTCTCGCCCCAAATATCCACCACCCATCCCCTCACCTTGCAACCATCCGATAGATCCTGGACACGGTACGGCAGACGTCTTGTGCGTACCGACAGCGACAGCGGAAAAGACGACGACGGCGGCTTTCCCGAACGATGCCCAGCTCCAAGATTGGGATCGCCTACTGCACGCACGCAATAGAGGGCTAAGCCGTTGCTCGTTTCCACAGCGATGAATGTTTATCGGATTTCAGCTGACAACCACCTCCATGCGTGATTTCCGTGCTACGGTAGCAACCCTACCAACAGGCTTCGAGTCGCAGGGTCCAAAATCAAATACAGATCAGCAGTGAGAGATGCTGACTCGTCACCTTTCGATGAGTTCTCGCGCTTCCCGTACGATACACAGCACATCGGGTTTGCCGTTACACAAACGTATCCTGTTGATATACACGTATTGCCCGCCGGGATCGCTGCTCCTGACACAACCCTTGGTCGCAGCTGGTCTTACAGCCTGACCCGCCCAGCAGGGCCAATGTCTCATTTCGAGATGCCGGTGGCGGGAGCTGGCTCAGACCGATATACCCTACACCTTCAGCTGCGTCAATCTTCGGGTTGCTTTTGTTTCGCGCTGCTCGCTAGGGTTTCGTCATCGACCATCGCGCGAAAGAAAGGACAGTCGTTCATTGAGCCGGGTCCTCAAGCTTGGCTCCCATGGGCGTCTACCCAAGTCCCCGCCAATCCAGCTCGATTTCTCCTAACCCAAGATGGTTTAGGTCGACGGGCGACCCGCCCGCAGTCTGCTGGACGGGTGGACTCGCACTGCTCCGTTAGTAACCAGCGGGGTTCGCCCAACCTCCCTTGAACAAACATTGACACCACGGACCACACCACTCGTCTACCTGCCACCTTTTTTCAACCCAACCCTGCTCCGCTAGCCCCAACTAGCTCTCACAGATCCTCTTCGAGTCCGGGCTTTCAGCCAGCCCGTCGTCCTCATGATGAGAAAGTGGTGGTTGTGGACGCCGGGTTTACCGCACGAGGGAGCCATCGGCCGGCAAGATGTTCTCGTCGGGTCCAGAAAAGGCGCACCACCACTGCCCCAACGGCTGCCAAGAGATAGAAAAAGAAACACCGTCGGTCCACCCCCCTCCCTTGTCCACCTATCCGAGGTTGGGGCCTCTTCCATCTGGACCTGGACGACCGGACGGTGACTAGATGTCTTCCCAGTCACTTCTGGACCGCTGCCTTTCGAAGCTTGGGCGATACTGTTCTGCGCGGTCGTCAGTCAATGGTAGTGGAACGTCGAGTCTGGATCCTGCTGCCGCTTCCGACCTCCATTGGCACGCTATTTTACGGCATCATTTGTGGCACCAGTACGAATACATACTCTGCGGAGGCTAAGATATTTCCGCGGTATGTTTTTCCACAATGACCAACGGGCCGAGTCATCTGCCTAGCCAGGGCCAAGGAAACCCCACGCATCCTGCATATAAGCGTCTCACCACAAGCCCCGATGCCGCTCTTGGTTTGCGACTGTTGTCACGCGATGTTCTTTTGCTCCGTGTAGTCCCCGGACACTGGTTGGGCCTATGGCGAAGGGGCCAAGTAAGAGTAAAATCCGATGCCAGAGCTCGAGGGACCTGACAGGCGTCTCTCTGTGATTGATTCAATCCCGAATTCTGCGGCGCAAGCCCCAGTTAGTGAGGTGAGATTGGTCCCTTGTTCATGGTCTATGCCGATAGAGTTTAATCGAACACGGACCGGTTCGTCTGCCCCTCGCCCATTTGGCGCGGGTCATCGGGCTGGTTATGAGATGCCAACTGCACAGGCTCAATCAGAAATGGTAGACAATGCGCAAAGGCTCGGTCACGAGGTCAAGAGCATGCAAATATCAATCGCACATTCGGGACCTGCAACTATGCACGAATTATTGAGTGTTGTCAGCAGTTAGTTGCCTGGCGTCTAGCAACCAAATTGAAACGATTTGAGTGTGCCTTTGAAAATGCTCCGAGGGCCCGGTTTTCTGCAATGCAAGATTGCTAAAAGATGTCGTGGGTTGGGTTCAAAACATTGGACCAGGCACCGAATCGGCGGCGGATGTATCTCTACTTTTGCTCACTTTATCCTTTGGACAATGAGCGGACTCGTAAGCCGGCCCAGACGCAGCTCCATGGGAACTTGTCTGACAATACGTCTTGGACGGGTTTACTGGTTAATGCTGAACACGAGAAGAGCTGGAGCGGTGCGACGGCACGGCCATCCCTCGTGGCGCTTAAAGTTCCCTCTCTAGCTTCCTGCAGTGGAAGAATGGAAGCCAACGGCCCACGAAATGCAGGAGGATCATCTACCCGTCGGTCGTGTATGTACGTAGGCGGTTTATCTGGATGCGCTCCAGAGTTCCACGAATCCAGGGATCAAGGTTTGTGTCATTCTAGCCCGACATTCCTTGACTACTACGTACTGTGTGCTTCGTAGTTTGCTACTACGTAGATAAGGCCATATATCCTGGCTCATCGGAATACCTGTTCCGGTCGTGTCTTCACCGGGCTCCGCCGGCTAAACCGTCAGCAACTCGTTTAGGGGTCAGCTTCCTTTGATTTCCGGTGGAAACTCTTCCTCCCCGAGACCACGAACTTGTCCTCGAACTCGATCAAAAGCATGCCTGGATGGCGATGACTCTGTTGACAATAAGGTGGGTGCGATTCGATTACTGCGTACTATGCTTGCGGTTTACGGTATCCCCATAGCCCCAAGTCGGGCGATGCAATCAATGCATGCACCTGCGTGCGTGTGGGTAGGTATGCTTGCTTCATGTCCATCCCGCACCTACAGTACGCAGTAGGTAGGCGGGAGAGAGGGGGCCTCAGCTCATGTCTAGCCCTATGTAACTTCTCAGAAGCCAGATACGGTACATTGCCGTGCGCCGTCGGCGCCGTCGATGCACCTACCATACCTACACGCGACCATCAGTTCGACAGGAACAGTCCCAGTTAGTTGCTCAGCAAAGGTTGGCTGGCCCCCATAGTCCAAGCCGCCCGTGAGACAGCCGTGGATGGCTGGCCACCTCATCCCAAAGGAGGAACATCGCGAAGACTTTTTCGACGCAGGCAGGCAGGCAGGAAGGGAGGCACACAACAATCCCCATATGGACCAGGCCGGTGCGGGGCTGGTCACACTGTTCTGTTGTTGCGTCTACATACCTAGGTACTTGGGGGCATGTGCAATCCCATGCAAGATTCCGTCCTGTACACTGCAGCGCGTGCATACGCCTTGCCTGGATACCACCATCTCGGCTTCTGCACCAATAGGTACAGATGTCTTCTCCAGTGCGGTCGATCTCCTCGAGCAGCAAGCCACTTCAGCGCGCGACCACGTTTAGCAACAACAGGGGCATCTATTACTAGCAACATGCTTTGTTAGAGGAGGCTGGCTTGACAAGGCCCTCGCCTCAGTCAATCGTCGGTCAGCCAGCGTTTAAGTACTTTGTGACAACGGTTGAATTTTGGCTCGATCTAGTTGATTTGGAAAATAGTCGACAGTGGAGAGCATCAAGTTCAGAATCAATGCTGTTCTGAACTGAGACTGCCACTGGCGGGCCTCCGGTCTTCCTCATGTGCGTGTGCGAAGGTACCGGTACAAGGATGTCGAGAAATCGGCTGGAGGGCACGTACCTCGGTTCTCAATCAACTTGGAGAAGCAGACGACCAACCCGCGTCATGTTTCGTTTCTCAAACCACGACCAGTAGGATCAGAGAAACTGGTACCGCAACCAATGCCAGAACTGGCCGAGAAACCGAGTCGGCCATTGAGGTGTCAGACGCGCCATCTTCCCAGCCTTGGAGGCTTGACAGCGTGGCCGACCTATTCCTCGTCAGTCAATCGTAGCGTGGCTGATCTAGACTGGCTGGAAGTGCCCCCGGTGGAGGGGAGGACGGCTGAATGAAAGGTCTCACTGGAAAAGAAGAGAGTCAATAAAATGGCGCCAATCCATCAAGTCTCCTTCAGGAACCCGACTGGGCACGTTGGCCCGCTCGTGTCTCACATGGCACTTATTCAGCCACGCTGTCAATGAACTGTTGTCATTTCAGACTCTTTCCCTTGGAACGGCAAGCTGGGAAGCTCTTTGTTTCTTTCTGACAACTTATGTCTGTCTCAGCCAGTCACATCTCTAGTGATTGAACCTGATGGTGGCGGCGGTGGCAGCCGCCGTGCTCGTGCCTCGACGGTGGCAGTTTCTTCGAGCGAGCATTAGGTTTCCATCATCTGCCGACCTGGCCTCGGCGTTTGACCTGACCGTCCCAAGCATTCTATTGGATAGCTGCCAATCGGAGACTTCGAGTCCTCTCCAAAGAACAGACGTCTTACTGGCGGCTGCCATGGGGCGTTGGAGCATCCGAGGCCGTACGGTACTCACGACGTCATATACCCTTTGCTTACGAAGCAAAGAACAATTCTCTCGCCGCGCCAATCAAATTATTATTTTCAATTGCTGATTTATCTATCTACTTACTTACTTTTTGTTTCCAGCATACGAGGTCGGGAAAAGTCATCCCCGGTTGCATTCCAGTTCTTATTGCGCGGGGCGGTATAGTGAATCAGACACAAGCAAACTTTTTGTCGACGCCTCTTGCCATGCGGATGCTTGTCTGTACGACTCACATAACAGGCAACTGCACGCATCAGCATGGTCGCAACCTTATTGTACCTTGGGGGTTGATAGATGAATCCTCCCCAACCCGGGAGGTCGTATGATGCCAAAAAACACGCATCAGGTCGCTGCTGAGAGCCTATATAGGCAAGGCATGAGTAGAAACATGAAGATCTAGGTATCAGACTTCTCTATTCTTACTCGATCGCGCACATGTCGCCGAAACATGCTACGACAAAGCAACTTTACTATTACTTAGGATTAGCTGGATTTCGAGATGACATACCCAGTGCAGACCAAGGTAACCATTGGT
The DNA here is from genome assembly GCA_030867255.1 of Colletotrichum somersetense. Lineage (NCBI taxonomy): Eukaryota > Fungi > Ascomycota > Sordariomycetes > Glomerellales > Glomerellaceae > Colletotrichum > Colletotrichum somersetense. Next base: position 80,258 of record MU843615.1, read on the forward strand.
TCCACAACACCCGAGTGCAGACGTATGCCCATCATCCCCTCCCCCGAACCCTGGAGATGCGATGCAAGCCAAAGAAGTATATTTTGTACGCTACATAGCGCACGGTTCAAGAGGAAGCAGCAAGCATTATGTGGCCGGTGCGATAGTTTATTACGTCGAGATGACAAATGCCGCCATAGACCCCTTCGTCGAGGGTCTTGCGGCCGGGCGTTCAATTTGAGTATGGACCCGGCGAGGCTGATGGAGACACATACGTACATTGTAGTAAGTAGTATATGCCAGTATGTATGTTATCCGCAAGCAAGTAAGTGCCTGCCGACCTTTGCGGTAGACGGCATGATCCCTCGCGGGAAGCGGGCTCGTCAACCTTCCCGCACACTATCCAAGATGCAGCCCAGCCAGGACTGGGGCAGTTCCCGCCAGCTTACAGTCAGTACCTTAGTGCATAGACTACACGTACATAATAAGGTAGTGTGCAGTAGCCAGTATCCGCTGGCACCAAGCAGCACGCAAAAGAACAAGCAAGCAAGCCAGAAGCACCTCAGGTGGCGGCCCCGCCCATCCCCCCCCCCCGCTCGCTCCCACGTCGTCCAGACCCTGCAGACACATCTTAAAAATATTGGGCTGCCAAAGATGATAGTGTAGATTGAGCAGGGGTGAGGGTGTGATGCTCATGTTGGCTTGAGCACTTGCATGACCCAGCTGCAAGGCGGCTAAGCAGCTCTAAAACATATCCAATGAACGGCCCCGGCAGGCATCATGGAGGGGAGGGGTGCGTTTCACGTCCCTCCACGGGCAGCCGTTTCTGGCATGTACCTATCTAGGGACATACAATGTAATTAGTAGTTTGGATACGAAGTGCCTACCAATATGTACAGTCAGCTGGAGAGCTCGTTTGCCTCAGGCAATTAGACAACCTCGAACTTCACTTCTTACACTCTCCCCTTGCGATCCTAGGGGCACCGAAGTTGGTCAGGGTCCTTGATTAAAAGTTTCAATCGCTGCCAATGCTAATCGGTACAGGGTCTCGACTCCCACTGGCGGCGAACGACGGCAATTCAGGTCCCTCTCCCTCCCCTCTTTGTCTCAACTCCTCGCAGCCTAGAAAAAGCTTCTGGGGCAGCAGAGGCCATTGCCAAAAAGTGTTGAACCAGCCCGCCAGCGGTTGGAAAGCATTAATCCGCTCGAAGAAGAAGAAGAAAGAAATTATCCCTCGGCCAGTACGCATACAAGGTAATCCGCCCAGGAGCGAGCGATGACAGCCCCGCTTGCAACAGCAACACTCGGACGGCCGTAACCATCTTTTGCTAGACAGGCATCGGGCCCTCGACGTCGCTCTTCTACCTACTATGTACCATTCCCAGCGGAAGGCTTTTGGCCACGTTAGCTTACCCGTCAACACACCCTCTTTCTCTTTGTCTCCTTCTGTCCCTACCTCGCCGTCTTTTACACACTGACCGTTCTTTGCAAAGAATCGGATACGTATGGCGTATACTCTCTCTCTCTGTATCTGGCCCTGACAGGGAAGACACCACTCTCGGCATGCCCTACTTTGTCAAGCGACTGGGTATCAACAATTTCCCGTCCAATTGCTGGCCAACTGAGTTCGTTTGGAAGAGCATAGTTTGCGGCTACTGTGTCGACTGCCAGGGTTCCAGCGGCTTCGGGCCCTGTCCGGGTTTCCCGTCCTGGACCTGGAGGCCAACAACCACAGTTTGTAGGAACCAACCAGGCTCGGCTCAGCAGCACACGAGCCGGCGGTGCAAGTCTTACGGGACTTTCCATGGACAAGACACGCGAGACCCATAAGTGAGCAGTCGTAAACTACCTTGTAGTGTATGTAGTGTATGTAGGGGAATTCATTCCAGATGCTTAATACCAATCGATCAAAACGCAGAAGGTGAGGATAGCTTAATGGAGGCCATGCAAACTATGTAGCTGATACATAGGCTCTCTGCTTCCCCGGCCGGGGCCTGCAGTAAATCTGGCGCTTTGGCTTATCAGTCGCGCGCCATCTTCGCTTTCCGACTGGGGTTGGCGAAGATCCCAGCATATCGACCCGCGCCGCAATCAGGCGAATCACGGCAATCCACGTTGTCGGCCGCCACACACACCCCCCATTTTACAACACATACATTGGATCTACACATACGCCTACATACAACCACGCCGCAGAGCCGTCTGTGTGTCTGCCTGTATGTATTCGTACCAGGACTCCTTCACACAGATTTGGCGACGCGTCTGGGTACCTCTCAAGCTCACCATTGGGGGCGTGTAGAGTACGATGCACACAACCTGGCCAGCCCGGTCAAGAAGGAGAAGTTGCTGTGCAGGCTCATTGTCGACTCTGGTCAGTGCTGCTGTCGCCGTGTTAAGCCCGGCGACATTCTGGGAAACTCTGCCGAGTTGCTATCAGACCTTCTCAGCCAGCCCCCCCCCCCCCCCCCGTAACAGATAGCCCGGTCCCAGCCTTGTCGAGTTGGCTCCCTTTTTTTTCCTTTTTTCTTATTCTCTGCTATCCTTTTTTTGTGGAAGCCTACGCTTCCCTGCCGAGAGGTCGAGCAGTCGACAGGATATCCCTCGCAGAGAGCAGAATCGTATGCACATCATGCTATACAAAGGCCTTATTCTTGCTGCTCCTATTCGCCAATTGGTATGCATGAGCGGACCGTTTTCCGCCTTACATGAGGAGCACGAGGAGTTCCTCCAGGCTCCGGCAGCTGCAAGTTGGGTCAGACGGGCGTGGCGTTGGGGTGAGGTCTGACAGTGTTCCGTGCCATCCCAATGGGTGGTTCCACGTCGTCGACGATGCTGGCCCAATGGGAACGTGGCCGGGGGCAAGACACTGCAACTACCTACATAGTGTGTACAGTTATCTGCCTACAGGTCTGCGCGCGCGAGATAGCGCGGATGAACCGCGAGAGGGGATGTCTCGTCATCCATTTAACACGACCTATTTTTCGCTGTTGTTTTTTCTCCTTCCGCAACTGAGCAATCTCACAAGAGACGCCTCGGCCGGAACGCAGCGCAGCAGCAGTAGCAGCAGCAGTGGGAGCAGCTCTCATTCTGGTGCCGATGGTCGCTGCTTGCCGAGTCAAACAAGCCTCGCAGACGAAATACGTGCCGGGTGCTATCATCTTGTTGGATTGCTGAAGGTCGCAGCCTAAGCTACACCAGATACATTTGGTCCGCGGCTTGTGTAAGCGACGACGTATAGCAGAAGAAACCTCAATACGAGGAGGTACCGGTTACACCGTCCCCTCCAGAGTGGCATCGCATCCCAGCCTTTTGCGGAGTGCCAGCACGTAGCAAACGTTGAAGAAGCACCGAGACCGCTCTGGGTTGGCAGCATGTGAATATACTGTACACTACGGATACAACCACATACAAACCATACGTACATAGTAAGCATCGGCTCGTGAGACACATGAGATGATGTTCGTCTCTCGACTCGACAACACTATGGCGTTGAGGCGCCCCGGGGCGAGGTTGGCTGGTGTGATGATGGCCTCTCCAATTGGGTTTAGCATCCTCCTCACCGCTACTCCAGTGGCCGATTTACGACGACGCCCTCTCCTCTCCGGCCTCACCCACACAGCTCTCTCTCTCTCTCTGTCTCTCCTTCTGGAGGTGGTGATAATGACACACTCAGCAGGGGGGGCAAGGGACCACAGAGGGGAGAGACCCAGGCCTGGAACCCTCGACCCGCCAGCCGCCCATCATCGCTTGGTTCCACACGGCGGATGAGCCAATAGCCCTATGCCCGAACAGGCTGGCTTGCTGACATCTCCACCTGGGAACTACGGTGCGCTGGCAGGGCTACCTTGCCCACTCACTGTTCTCCCGTCGGCTGCTAGGTATGGTACCTACTGCTGCTGAACGTTGAGGGTCTGGGTTCAGTTTTCACGTGGAGGCGAATGGGATGGTAGGTAGGGTAGGTATGGCCTGATGCGATGGCAGATGGGAAGGACAAGGGGGGTGGACAGCGAGGAAGGGGAAAGGAAAGGGCGGGCGGAGAGTAGCGGGGTGGATAACGGGGAAGGAGGAGAGGAGGGGGGGAGGGG